>CM029014.1:181044858-181304858 GCA_016801055.1 Panax notoginseng
GATGACAGGAAGACGTCGACAGCAGCACCAGCACCAGGAACAAATTCTAGGGGAAGGAGAACGACCGCCAGTTAGATGTTACAGATGCGGAGATGAGGGACATATAAGTCCAACTGCCACAACAGTTCAAGGTATATTATAATTATGGAAATGAAGGACATATCGCTCAAGATTGTACTATCGCAAAACCAAGTCCCGTGGGACGGGTGACATCAAAGGCGGATACGGACAAAATAAAGTCGGCGGTTTCTGGAAGAGCGTTTGTCGTGACTGCCCAAAATGTGAGGAACCCGAACGAAGATAACGGGTTAGTTAATTATAAATTCTTATGAAGATTATACCTTACTAGATACCGGTCTACCTATTCTTTTATCTCTCCTACTTGTGCTCAACGTTTAAAACTTGACTTTGGAGAAATTAGACTTTGACCTATCTGTTGTGGAGACTCCGTTAGGAGAAACTTTCATTACATCTACAGTTTATAAATCTTACTTAATCCAAGTTGGCACAATCACATACCTGTTGACCTTATCTTTTAAAGTTACTTGCTTTTGATGTGATTTTAGGAATTGATTGGTTAACTACTCATCATGCCCAAAATGATTATTTTCGTAGGTTGTTAGTTTTTCATATTCCTAACCAACCTGTTATGCGAATTCAAGCAACCAAACCACTAAAATCAATCGCTGTCATACCAAGCCATAAAGCCATTCGTTTATTGAAAAACGAATGTCAAGCTTTCTTAGCCCATGTCATGGACTTGAACAAAAATACGTTAGATTTGAATGATATTTCTGTTGTTAGTGAATTTCCTGACGTATTCCTGAAGAATTTCCTAGCCTAACCCAGAGCGTGATATTGAATTTTTGTATTGATTTTCAACCCGATACAAAACCCTTTCTAAAATCTCTATTGAATAGCTCCTATTGAACTTCAGGAGTTAAAAACCTAACTATAGAAGTTGGTACCCGAGCCTCTATCTGGTGACTTCCTTTATGGAATGCACCAAAGTCAGACTCTCCGTAAGGGACTCTCTATATTTGTGTGGTGGTAAAACAATAGGTGCCATTGTGACGTGCTATCCAAGATTGGGATATAAATCACAATTGAGAGCAACCGAAGTCGGTGACCAAAGTACGTAGCTTTCTGGGCTTAACTGGTTACTATCGGAGATTCATAGAAGGATTTTCTCGAATTGCTACTCCGTTAACTTAGCTGACTCAGAAAGATACAAAATTCGTATGGAGCGAGGAATGCGAGAGAGATTTTCCAATAGCTCAAGAGGCGACTCATTCGGAACCTGTTCTGACCATACCATCCTGGAAAAGCGAACATGGTAGCTGACGCGTTGAGTAGAAGATTGTACGCGAGTACGAGTGAGATATTATTGACACACAAAGACCTATTTTGTATAATTTATAATGATAGAGATAGAGTTAATGCCCTAGGGACCCATGTGATGATATACGAGGTAAAATCGACTTTAATCGATAACGTTAAAGCCGCTCAAGCTACAGACCTGGGGCTGATGAATATAAAGAAGAAGGTGCAAGAATGTGTTATTCTAGAAGTAAGAGTCGATGAAGAGAAGAAAACTCCCGCCTTTGATTTATTTGAAATCCTCGATCGAGTAGGAACTGTGGCCTATAGACTCGCCTTAATGCTAAGTATGTTGCGTGTTCATAACGTTTTTTACGTATCGATGTTACGTAAATATGTGGACGACCCGAATCATATTATTGTGTTAGAACCATACGAGATAGCTGAAGATTTAACGTACGATGAGAGGTACCTGTTAAGATATTGGATAGGAAAGAACATATCCTATGCACGAAGGTTATACCACAAGTTAAGGTTTTGTGGAGAAACCATGCTATTGAAGAAATGACTTGGGAGTTAGAATCAGAAATGAAAGCGAGGTATCCTCACCTTTTCGAAACACCAAGTACGTACGTCAATTTTGATGACGAAATTTCATAAGGAGGGAGAGGTTGTAAGACCCCAACTTATTAATAATAAAATTAAATTTTCTCTATTTATTATTTTGAAATAGAAAGGGTTGATTTGATTAATGTGGTTAGTTATGGGTAAAATGCGCAAATATTTCAAATAAGCAAGTGGTTATAAAATATTCATTTTTGGTCGGTGAATATTCGTGTGGTCGTGGAATATTCTTTCTATCGGGGAATATTCGTATGACGGCGCAGCTATTTGTGGGCCCCATAACGAAAAACGATTGGATGAAGATAACGAAAAAAATTGAGTTTTTATAATAACGACGTAGTTGTTACCGTTAACACTGTTGAAATACCGGTGGTTAAAATACAGTAATACGCGTGGTTGCACAGTAGCACACGGATTGCACAGTATTTTTGAATTATTGATTCTTACGAAGGAAGGCACTACTCAATAATTGTTACAGTAGTTACTGTTCAATATTTTATTTTATTGATTCAATAATTGCTGCGTTAATATTTTATATTATTGTTGTTTCAATAATTGTTGCTGCACAGTATTTTTTCATTATCAGATCAATAATTCATATATTTAAATAATATTATTAGATAGCATTATTGGCAATGTCTAGAAAATTCTGTCTAAGGAGAGATTTGGTCATCTAATTGCGCGCTAGTAAGGAGAAATTCTTATTGGAAAGCCCCCTCTTTCCTGGGACGGCCTGGTTGTCATAAATATGATTTTGTAATATTATTTGTGAATAATTAATTATTGATTCATATGATATGGAAATAATTATTTTATGTGTATATAAATGAGGGATATATTTTTGTGGTTAAAAATGAAGGAGTTAATGTTGAGGTTTTTATCAGTATTTTTGTCAGAATTGAGGTATTAAAAATTAGGGTTTTTGAGATATTTTACGAGGGTTATAATTTTTAATCCGACCGTTGGATCGTGGTAATTTTTGGATATGTTATACATATATAAGTTGAGTATATGTCCACAATTTTGAACCGTTAAAAATGAACGTATGATTATTATGATTTTACGAGATGACTGGTTCAGAAATTGTTAAATTTTCAGAGTTTATCATTTTGGTGGAAAAATCTTGAATTGGTGGGCCCTGTAAGACCCCGAATTTTATGAAATAAAAGTATGCAATTTTTCTTATAATTACTATTCAGTAAATGGTTAAATTGATAAAAGTTTAAAGTTATGGGTGAAATATGAATTTTTTTTCAAAATAAGCAAGTGGTTATAAAATAATCATTGTTGTCGGGGAATATTCGTTTGGTCGTGAAATATTCTTTCTGTCGGAGAATATTCGTACGACGGCGCAGCTATTTGTGGGCCCCATAACGAATAACTGTCGGGTGAAGGAAAACGACAAATTTGAGTTTTTACAAATAACGGCGTAGTTGTTACCGTTAACACTGTTAGAATACCCGGTGGTTAAAATACAGTAATACGCGTTATTGCACAGTAGCACACGGTATTGCATAGTATTTTTAAAATTATTGATTCTTACGTAAGAAGGCACTACTCAATAATTGTTACAGTAGTTACTGTTCAATATTTATTTTATTGATTCAATAATTGTTGCGTTGATATTTTATATTATTGTTATTTCAATAATTATTGCTGCACAGTATTTTCATTTATCAGATCAATAATTCATATTATTTGAATAATATTATTAGATAACATTATTGTCAATGTCTAGAAAGTTCTGTCTAAGGAGAGGTTTGGTCATCTAATTGCGCGCTAGTAAGGAGAAATTCTTATTGGAAAGCCCCCTCTTTCCTGGGAACGGCCTGGTTGTCATAAATGTGATTCTATAATATTATTTATGAATAATTAATTATTGATTCATATGATAAGGAAATATTTATTTTATGTGGATATAAACGAGGGATATATTTTTGTGGTTAAAAATGAAGGAGTTAATGTTGAGGTTTTTATCCGTATTTTTGTCGGAATGGAGGTATTAAAAATCAGGGTTTTTGAGATATTTTGCGGGGGGGTTATAATTTTTAATCCGACCGTTGGATCGTGGTAATTTTTGGATATGTTATACATATATAAGTTGAGTATATGTCCACAAATTTTGAACCGTTAAAAATGAACGTATGATTTGTTATGAATTTTACGAGATGACTGATTCAGAAATTGTTGAATTTTCGGAGTTTATCATTTTGGTGGAAAATTCTAGAATTAGTGGGCCCCACTTGTGGTTGGTGAAAAAATGTGCTGAATTATATTTCAAATGTGGTGGGTGGGAATAGTAGCAGGTAAAGCCATCAGGTTGCAGGTCAAACCTACCAAAATTTTCCTATAAATAGAGGGCTAAGTTAGAATTGAAAATAACACCAGAAACATAAGCTTTCTCTCTTTCTCTCTCTATATTATGAAGCATATTTTGTGAGTTTTTAGATACTTGGTGAGTTGCTATTCATTAGTGCGAGTTTCCTTTAGCATCATATCCGATATCCAGTCAGAAGTACTGCTCTTTTGAGGTAAGGGATATAATGGATTTTAAGGGTTGTTATGATTTTCAGTTTCGTAATTTTTTGATCTTCAAAAATTATGAAAAAATTTGAAATGATATTTTGATGAGTTTTATTGATTGTGTCCAAAAATGGTGATTTTTGAATGTATAGATTAAGAGTTATGAATTTTACGGGAAAAGACTATTTTAAAAGTAACCGCTTATAATTCCTTGTGGTTAACTCCAAAATTGATGAAATTTTTATTGAGAGTACATGTGTATGATAGAAGTATACTCTGTAAATTTCAGAATTTTTGGACAAAAGTATAATTTTTGATAAATGTCTAAATATTCGGTGGTTTTGGCCATATAAAAAATAGTAAATGAGTTTTAAAAATTCTGAGAAAAATTTATGTTCAATATGGGACTATATTATGCTAAATCCCAGAAAAGAAATATTTTTAGAACTGATTTGGTATTTTTCATGAAAATGGACTAGTTATGAGTAAATGAATTAAATATGTTATGTGAAGTAAGAAAATTCGAAAATAGGATTTTATGGCTTGAGAATCCTATATATGAGGTATATGCAGATTTTTGATGAGGGTTTGGTTATTGATGATGAAATCTTAAGAGTTGGCATTTTATGATGATTAAATGCATTAATTAGTAAAGTGTAAACAATTTAAATAAAATTGTTTATAAGCTTAAGAATATTATTCTTTCAATATCATTATACCGAAATATTGGTATGTATTATTGTGGAATTTTTAACCTTTTTCATGTCAGGGTTACTATTCACGAGTTACTATTTATGAGTTACTATTCACGAGTTACTATTCACGACAAAATTGGTTTCTTTTTCTAACCAAATTATAGTTGATTTATGAATATTACTCTTGAGATTAAATCTATGATCATGTTGATCATATTGTTTTTATTATCATATATAATATTTTTATAACCTTGATGTTGAAATTCTCTTTCGCTTGAGTGTAAAGATGGGTAAATTATTGGTATGATCATGACTATGGGTTCTCTTTGGCCAGTAGTGCAAAGTTGAATTGTTGACTGGTATGATCATGACCATTGAATTTATAAGTGAATATCTTTAGCTTAAGTGCAAAGGTGAATTGATTAACATGGTTATAATTATTGTTTATATAAATTCTGAAATGATTATATATTCTTTGAGATATTAATATATTTGGCCTGTAGTGCAAATATGAACTATTGATGAATATATTTGGCCGTAGTGCAAATATGAACTGTTGAGGAATATCTTTGGCCTGTAGTGCAAAGATGAATTGTTGATGAATATCTTTGGCCCGTAGTGCAAAGATGACATGTTGTTGAATATCTTTGGCCAGTAGTGCAAAGATGAACAGATGTTGAGATAAACATGACCAACTGGTGATACAAATGAATATCTTTGGCCGTAGTGCAAAGATGGATTTATTAGTATGATTATGAACAGAAATGTAATTTGGTGTAACCATGATCTTTGATGTTTCAGGTAAAGATAGGTGATGAAATTTATCTTCGTCCTGGATGAGAAGAGGAATTTAGAACTACAGTTATGATTATGAGTTATTCATATGATTGTGGACCAGAATTGTTGATTGATGTTACAGGGATAAAACATTGTTGGTGGATTTTTAACATGGAGAGAAGATAATAGACTTTATAGTCTATTTGACTCTTCTAATGGATTGCTCGTTCCGCTGCAACTATGGTTGAAATTTTTATCATTTACCATATGTTCTAAATCTCTGATTTATTGTTGATGAAGGCTATTGATAATTGAATTATCTTTAGTCATGACATTCTTTACTGAGCTAGTTGTGCTCACCCTTTTGCTTCACAATTCCTTTCAGGTAATAAGAGTGTAGCTGGGTCGAGCGAGGGTAACAAGGAATAGAACGGTGGTCATCATTTAGTAGTTATATTTGGTGAAGAAAATAGGGTGAGGCGAACCCAACGTTGGAAGGGTGTTTTGTCACTATCATACAAGATGTCTAATGACATACAACCTCGTGTCATCATAAGACAGGGTTGTGCTCATCCACTTGCTGAGTATATCTATGGGCACTACCTATATAATCTTGGTGTTTGTTTGAAGTATAATTCTCAATTAGAGACAGTGGAGATAATGATAAGTCAAGAGAAGACTCACCATTGGGAAGAAATGACAGTAATCTTCTCGTTTTTCTTTGGGTCTATTGGGTCAACCAAGGATAATTCTGTGGCCATATGATATCTATCATAACCTAGATGTGTGGCCTCCCATGTACGAAGGTTTTCTTGAGCACTTCCCAAAGATTCTAATTTCTAAAACAGTTTTTGACTATACCTTTATGTAAGGTGTTATTGTGAGGTGATGTCCACGGTTGGAACATGAGTCACATTTGGTATATATTTGTATCCAACTCATAGCATATGTGTTGTTGTATTTTGCACGACAATTGTTGTAATAAAGTTGTAGTTATTTTCTGTACCATGTATTTGGCGACTCAGAATAGGTTGGATGGAATGAACCTATTTTGGGGTTGTCACAGGCCCCACTCTTGGTTGATGAAGAAATGTGCTGAGATTTTTATTCAAATGTGGTGGGTGGGAATAGTAACAGGTAAAGCCATCAAGTTGCAGGTTAAGTCTGCTTCGGCGTGCTAACATTTTCCTATAAATAGTGGGCTAAGTTAGAATTGAAAATCACACCAGAAACAAGTTTTCTTTGTTTCTCTCTCTAGATTATTGAGTGTATTTTGTGAGTATTTAGATACTTTGAAAGTTGCTATTCAGCACAAGTTTCATTCAGTCTCATATCCGATATTCAGTCAGAAGTACGGTTATTTTGAGGTAAGGGATATTATTTCCTTCTTAAATGATATTATTTTCTTCAATATCATTATGCTGAAATATTGATATGAGTTTTTTTTATCAAATTTGGAACTTTTTGTGTCGGGGTTACTATTCATGTATACGGCACTATTCATGTATACGGTTACTATCTTTGATTGTATCCATGTTTTGATCTTTATTTTTGAATTCTGCTTCAAAATTGGTTATTATGGGGTATTATTGAACTTGGATAAACTGTTATACGAATCCCTAATATTTATTCTTTTATCTCACTGGATTCGTTTTCTTTAAGATATTTTTCATCATCCTCAGTCCTAAATGATGATACTACTGAATATCTTTAGCCTGTAGTGCAAAGATGTATGATTACTTGATGAATATCTTTGGCATGTAGTACAAAGATGAACAGGTGTTGAGATGAACATGACTAACAGGTGATACAAATGAATATCTTTGGCCTGTAGTGCAAAGATGAATATTTGGATAAAGATGATTATTAATTGATGTTACAGGGATAAAATATTGATGATGGACTTTAAAATCTTAGAAGATAGTAGATTCATTCTCTACTTGACTCTTCTAATGGTTTGCTGTTTCCGCTGCAGTTGGTGATCTAAAACTTGTTGTCGATTATATTCTATCAGATTTTTCCCTGTTGAATACTAATGATAATTTGTTGTATATTATCTTAGTCATAATATTCTTTACTGGGGTAGTTGAACTCACCCTTTTCCTTTTTGTTCCATTTTTCTTCTCAGGAGGTGAGAACATAGCAGGATCTAATCGGGGTATGGAGTGATGGTTCTAGAAAGATGTTTTAGTAGTCCTCACTATTTTTGTAAAATAGTGTTTGAATAATTGTAATGAGGACTTATTTGAGTGTGGATATTATCTAGAAGACAATATTTGTATTTAAACTCACAGTATGTGTTGTCGTAGTTTGCACGATAATTGTATTATTGAAGTTGTAGTTTTCTTTCTGTACCATATATTTGACGTCTCAGAATGGGTGTTGTATACCTATTTTGGGGGCGTCACATATTAAATATACTAACATCCATTTTCTCAAAATAACACTAACTTTTAGTTATACTTGTTATTTTAGTACAAGTTTTACTTTACACATTACGCATTTCAGAAATCACAAGTATTAACTTCAAAATACTTATTCACTATTCATGTTTACAATAAATCACAATGTATCGCTTTCATAACTTACTAATCTTTTACAACTTTAGAATTACTATTCATATGATACAATTTTGTTTTAACCTCTTCATTACATGTTTCTCACATTAACATATGATTAGACTAAGTTACAATGGTGTTCTAGGTCTGTAGAAGTAGCAGGCACCACATCCTCTGATCAGGGTATGGCGTAGCTGCTCCATACTTAAGCCTAGGACCGTCGCAGTTGTGCCGTTTCTGGCCTTGACACCAGCGCAGCTGCGCTGGTGCGCATACAAAAACTACGCAGTCTACTGTAACAGCTCTATTTAGCCCAACTTACACGAATTTTATCCATAAAACAATAAATTAAGCGCACCCAACTGATATAGAACTCATACAAACATGATTCCTCATATATATACTAACTTAGAACAATTAAACAACAATTTCAGAAAATTTAAATCCTTGAATGCCATGTTTAAACCAAAAACTCCATTTTTGACATTCTTGACAAAAATTAACACTGTGATCTCAACAATACACCAAATTAACTCATTCAAACTACGTTCTCTTCGTTTCTTACCGAATTAACATATTCAAGGCTTAATTTACAGATTAGTTTACAAATTACCACCAAATTTGGTACTTTCACAAGCCATATATATAACATGCACTGTAAACAATTTTCTTCCTTTTTAAACGTAATTAGCACCCTAATTTTGTCTAAATGCTAGTTCTAACATCACAAATACATATAAATACAATAATTCAGTTTATAACAACCATTCAAGAAAATTGAATTAACAGAAAATTGAAAACACGTGAATATCGAACAATCATATATATAATATTTAGGGTTATGGAATTATACCTTCTCTTGCTTGAACAATCATTGCTAACCACAGAGAATTGCTTTGGAATCCTCTCTCTCACTCTCTCTCAAACTCTCTCAGTTTCTCTGAAAACTCTCTTTTCTTTTCTCTTCTTAGGCTTAAGCCAAATGCTTTTCGCGTAAAATAAAATCCAACCAACACACAAACCCAAACGTCTAAAATCGACGTTATAATAAATATAATAATAAGTTATCAGTTAAAATTTTTAATATATATTATTTTATTTTATTTATTTTATTTATATTATTTATTATAATTCAAATTTAAAATTCAAAAGCCATAAGGCTTCGTTCGGCAAAAACACTTTAAAATAAATACTTAATGTCTTTAAGTCTTGTTTGGGTAAATCCATTTAAACTACTTTAATTTATTTTAATAAATTCTTTACACTATAGTCCCATATTATTTGTTTAGATTTCCAAATCCAATCTTAGTTAAATAAACTAATAACCACATGTTAAATAAATTTCCCACTTAACCAATTATCACAAAATTATAATCTCATTATAAATTTATTTAATAAATTAACATATCACTTTTATTATCAACTTAAAACAACAATATAACCATACATGTAATCTGTAACAAATCTCTAACTATTAAATTAAATTAGAGTATTATTTAATAAATTTAATTCACAAATATCTACAAGCAACAACTATATCAATAAAATATTTATTAAAACATTCAAACAATTTAATAAATATTTTAACCATACATGTAATCTTTAACAACTCTCTAACTATTAAATTAAATTAGAGTATTATCTAATAAATTTAATTCACAAATATCTACAAGCAACAACTATATCAATAAAATATTTATTTAAAACATTCAAACAATTTAATAAATATTTTAAATTACAAATAAAATCTTAGATTGTTACATCTTTCGCTTCTTACAAGGATTCTGTCCCCAGAATCATAACTCAAACAATTCATTCGTCACATTTTCCCTCCTTACAAATATTTTGTCTCCAGAATCGAAGACACAGATTTAACAAATAACTCAGGGTAGTTCTTCATCATTTCATCTTCGAGTTCCCATGTAGCCTCTTCGATATTGTTGTTTCTCCATATCACCTTCACAGACGGTATCACCTTATTCCTGAGCACTTGTTCTTTCCTATCTACTATCTGGATAGGAACCTCTTCATAAGATAAATCTTTACTGAACTGCAACGGTTCATATTCGATCACATGTTTGTAATCGGGTTTATACGGTCGCAACGACATGAAAAATGTTGTGAACATGTTCTAACCTTGGAGGTAAAGCTACCTCGTAAGCCACTTCTCCCACTCTTCGCAGTATCTCGAAAGGTCCAATAAACCTTGGGCTTAGCTTTCCTTTCTTGCCAAAATGAATTTTCCCTTCCAAGGGAGAAACTTTCAGGTAAACAAATTTTCCTACATCAAATTTACGATCTTGTCTATGTAGATCAGCGTACTTCTTCTGTCTATCTTGAGCAGCTACCAGTCTTGCTCTGACGAGTTTGATAATTTCAGCGGTCTGTTGTACCAGTTCCGGTCCTTATAGTTGACGTTCACTAATTTCATCCTAGCATAGTGGAGTTCTGCATTTCCTGCCGTATAATGCCTCGTATGGCGGCATGCCAATGCTTACGTGGTAACTGTTGTTGTAGGCAAATTCTACCAATGGTAGATGATCATCCTAGTTTTTTTTGAAATCCATGATGCACGTTCTAAGCATATCTTCTAACGTCTGGATTGTTCGTTCTCTTTGACCATCAGTTTGCGGTGATATGCCGTACTCATTCTCAATTGTGTTCCCAAGCATTCTTGTAGTCTCTTCCAGAAGTTCGATGTGAATCTCGGATCTCTGTCTAATACAATTGACACTAGAATTTCATGTCTTGAGACGATCTTCTTAACGTACAGCTTTGCCAGCTGATCGAGATTAAATCTAATCTTTATTGGCAAAAAGTGTGCTGATTTCGTTAATCTATCCACTATCACCCAAATCGCATCTTATCCTTTCTGAGTCGTTGGAAGACCTACTACAAAATCTATTGTGATATGCTCCCACTTCCATTCCGGTATTTCCAACTGTTGAAGTACCCGCTTGGTCTTTGATGCTCGGCCTTTACTCTTTGACATGTCAAATATTTTGCAACACATTCTGCAACGTCTCTCTTCATATTTGACCACCAAAAATGTCACCGCAAATGTTGATACATTTTCGTACTTTTCGGATGAATCGAATATCTTGAGTTATGAGACTCTGTCAAGAATTCTTCTTTAATATCTGGTACTGTTGGAACCTAAATTCATCCCTCAAATCTTAGCAGTCCTCCGGTATCAACCTTGTACTTCATCTCACTACCCTCGACCATACTTCCTTTATTTTTCTGCATTCTTCATCTTGTAGTTGAACATTATTTACCTTGTCCACCAAAGTTGGAATAGCTTCTATCTAGAATAGTTGTTCATCGGATTCATTTAGAAATTTTATTTCCAACTCTAGGCTTGTCATTGCTGAAATGAGCTCTTCCTGGTTGGTTAACAACATCAACTTCTCACGACCCTTCCTACTCAAGGCATCTGCAACCACATTTACTTTGCCTGGACTATAAAAGATCTCACAATCATAATCTTTTATTAATTCCATTCATCTCCTTTGACGCATGTTCAAGTCCTTCTGGGTGAAAATATACTTCAGACTCTTATGGTATGTGTATATCTCACATTTCTCTCCATAGAGATAGTGTCTTCATATCTTCAGAGCAAATACCACCGTAGCCAACTCTAAATCATGAGTCAGATACCCTTTCTCGTAGTCCTTCAATTGCCTTGATGCATACGCAATAACTTTACCGTTCTGCATAAGGACACAACCTAATCCTTTATGTGAGGCATCGCTATACACCACAAAGTTTCATGTATTATCTGGTAATGACAACACAGGTGCCACACTGAGCTTCTTCTTTAATTCTTAAAACTCTCTTCACACTTTTCCGTCAAAATAAATTTTACAGCTTTTCTTGTCAAATTTTTCAATGGAGTGGCAATCTTGGAAAAATCCTGAATAAATCGTCTGTAATAACCTGCCAATCCCAAGAAATTTCTTACTTCTGATGGAGTTCTTGTTTTTCCCAATTTATCATAGCTTCGACTTTTGATGGATCCACTGAAATTCTATCTTTGTCAATTACATGGCTGAGAAATTGTACACGTTCCATCCAAAATTCACATTTAGAGAATTTCGCGTATAACTTTTTTTTTCTTAGCGTCTCCAGCATCAAACATAAATGTTGCGCGTGTTCTTCTTAAGATTTGGAGTAAAAAAATATCATCGATAAATACCACCATAGACTTGTCTAAAAATGGTTTAAACACCCTGTTCATCAAATCCATGAATACAGCAAGGGCGTTGGTCAAACCAAAAGACATTACCAGAAACTCGTAATGTCCATACCAAGTTCTGAATGCCGTCTTCGGTACATCCTCCTTCCTTACTTTCAATTGATAATACCCACTTCTTAAATCTATTTTTGAGAAATATCTAGCACCCTTCAATTGATAAAACAAGTCATCTATTCTTGGCAACGGATATTTATTCTTAATAGTGACTTTGTCTAATTTCCTATAATCAATGCAAAGACGCATTGACCCATCTTTCTTCTTCACGAATAACACTGGCGCTCCCCACGGTGATACGCTCGACTGAATATACTTCTTATCTAACAGGTCTTGCAGTTATACCATTAGTTCCTTCATTTCTACCGGAGCCATTCTGTACTGGGCCTTCGATATTGGAGCAGTTCCTAGAGCTAAGTCGATCACGAACTCGATCTCTCTGTCAGGCGAAAGCCCTGGTAAATCTTTCAAAAATAGGTCCACAAAATCCCTAACCACTGGTATCTCTTCCGGTTTCACACCCTTCTTCTTTTGAGTATCGACTATGTAAGCTAGGCACCCTACACAGCTCTGACTCAATAACTTCTTGGTCTGCATAATCGTCAGACATCTCGCTTGTCTAGGCGATTTGCTACCATAGAAAACTACCTTTGACGGGGTTATAAGGTTTATACCTTTCTTTTGGCAATCAATTATTGCTCCATAATTGAATAGCCAATACATTCCCAATATAACATCAAACTCTCTAAGTTTTATCGGGATTAAATCTACTGTCATAATATTCCCTTAATATTCACTCTACAATTTTTATATACGAATTTAACAGGAATTACCTTCCTATTCGTAATTTCTATGTGTAAAGGAAAATTCAACTCTTCACTAGGTAATTCTAACCTCTTAGCAAATTCATCAGATATAAACGAGCAAGTAGCACCCGAATCAAATAATACATATGCATTTATATCATTGATTGAGATAATACCTGATACGACATCTTTTGATTGCACCTCATCCTGCACCGTCATGTTGAAAGTTCTGGCTATGGGTCTGTTTGATGGCGTTGGTCCAGCAATGGTCAATGTACCTCCACTGCTACCTCCCTTGCTTCCCATTGTCTCTCCAGCTTTTTTCTTAGGGCACTCGCGAGCAAAATGATCCTTTGACACGCAGGTGTAGCAAACATTCTTCTTGCGTTGATCGCAATTTGGGGCAATGTGACCCTTTTGGCCACAATTAAAGCATACACGTTTCCCCCTTAAGCACATTCCCGTGTGGAACCTCCCGCATGTAGCACATGCTTTGAACTTCTTCTTCTGCAGGTTACCCTGCTAGTTATTGTTATAATCTTCACCACTACCACCACTATTCTTAACTTCGCCCTCATTCTTGTTCTTTCTTTGTTCTTGATTAAACTTCGTTACAACCTCGCCTCCACCCTCAGCGAGAATTACCTTCTTTAGTACCACTTTAAATGTTTTCAGCTGAAACATGGAGACCCTACTGTATAACCAGGGTTTCAGTCCCTGCTCAAACCTCTTAGCCTTGAGCTCATCTGTGTTGACTTGATATGGCGCAAACTGTAACCACCCCAAAATTCATACAATTTGATTATTAAATTCGGTCGTTAATAATATGTCTACCTTCTGATTTTTCATCATTATCGATGTTAAACTTTATATAATGCGAAATAATTTAAACTTTTATGTCTTCTTACTTTAATTCCCTAAATCAAAACCTTTATCATCTACATGTCTTTGAATCAATCTTATTTTATGATTCACTTTATCACTGTTATTATAAACTTTTACATTTCAATCCGATAACCTTTACATATCAGATAACTCTAACATTAGTTTTACAACTCAACATAAAACTATACATCATAAAACATTTAGTACATCTTATGAATCTTAATCATGGTATAAAGAAATAGTAACTTTAGCTAAAATATTAATCTTCGTGTATTATTTCTGATCCACGTCATTCAAGTAGCACATAGTGTTACCTTCAATCCTTAACCTACAAAAATGGTTATTTGCAAGGTTGAGCTCGACAGCCCAGCAAAATCTAACAGTTTTCATGCATCACGTAGCACATAATAACATGCTCAACATATATCTCATAAATATTGGACTAACATAACATACATGTTACAGATCATATAACAAGTATAAAGATTGAGTTCCTTACTCAATCAGCATGCTTTGCTCAATCAACGTAGTCATAAGTTGACTTTAACATTTCATACATTCAACATATATATAACATATCATGCTCTTTGCAATAAAGATTTAAAACAATCAAATTCACATAGCAAATAGGAACTGAAAGACTTGCCTTGATCGTTGTTTACCAATAACAGGTTAACAGCTTACAGCTATCTGCACTTCGCGTGCCCTACACAATTATATAATCATTCACATTAACTATTAGCCACATAGAAATGCGTAGTAGTTGTAATGTAAACTTTACTCTACATCTCATAACCCTTCCTATTATTAATACATAATGTTCAATTTTATTGTGTTAACTTTCAACTTATAGCTCACTATGTTTTATATTCGAAGTTCATTCAAGTGTTTAAGTCTTGCTAGGACTACTTATTGGTTTTATAATAACCCCCATATCATATCTTATAATATTCATTTCATTTGACTTAAAACACTTTTAAAATTCATTAACACTTGGCACGGCGTTTCGACGTTCATTCGTCACACGCCCGATTTGTCTCTCTTGTGTATGCTTAGTATGCTTATACAACTTATCTAATACATCATTTATCAATGTTAAGTATCATTATTTTTACTAACATTAATGTTTTATAACTTAGAATAACATCTTTTATTATCAGAAGCACTACACTTGCATACGTGCATGCCCGACGCCCTCCGATTGCCTCTGAAAAAACATAATAGTCCCAAAAATGACTATTTTTACCCCTGTTCCAGACCTCAAATTGAAAATTTTAAAGAATGAAAGTTGTAGGTATATTCGTCCTCGTTCCGAATCATCTTGAATCACCTCAATCGGAGTTTGTATGAAAACGTTATGGTCGTTTTACTAGAAAAGGTCAAAGCAGTCAAATTTCGCACACATGGGGCGCGACCGCACCCCTTTTCCACACGCCCATGCCATCTAGCAGTGTTGGGCAGTGCGCCCGCGCTAGGCTTCACCCAGATTATAGTGTTTTACGAATTTTGACCATTTACTCCTACTAATCTTCATAACTTGAGTTATACACATCCAAATTAGTCCGTTTTCGATTCTATGGATTCGTAATTCATAGAACTACAACATACTAGAATTCTAACAATTTATAAAAACAGTAACCAACTTAAAATTTGACCCAAAACACATGTTCATACTCTATTTTTATGTTTTAAACACATTTAGCGAATTTGATCGCCACGACTTCGTTACTTAACCGATTAACATGATTTAAACTACGTTGTTTTCGTTTCTTAACATACTAACATAATCCAACATCAATTTACAGATTATAACAAGTATTAACCACGAAATTTTGTACTTTCTTAAGCCATTTTTTTATACATAACCACTGTTATTTCAATTCTTCCTACAATCCCAATTTCACTTGTTTGATACTCAAACAACACTCATATATGATAATTAACAGATTATACATACCCCGTAATCTTTATAAACCAATTCTTTATTCAAATCATGAACCATAACTAATTAAAGAGAAGAAGTTTTGATAAAACACAACTAAGAAATGGGGCTATATTATTACCTTTTACTTTCTCCATAAGCTTAGCTAGAGGATGAGAATGGCTTGATTATCCTTCCTCTCCCTTCTTTGATTCTCACAATCACCTTTTTTTTCAATTTTCCAGAGAATATGTCTCTCTCAAATTCTTCCCTTCTTCTCTACTCTCAAACTTAGGAAAATAATGAGCGTAACCCAAAATAACTGAATATTAGTCTTTACGTATTTTTATTAGTTATACAAACCAAGAGACCCAGCTGTTACAAAAGGTAAAGGGTCACAAGGCCGTGTTTGGCTAGACCCACAAACCCTTTTTAATTTATTTTGATATAATTATATTATATAGTTTTTATTTGTCACACATGTAACCAATTTACATAACTTACAATAATAATTATAATTTTTATTATAATTATTCTAATGATTAATAAATAATTGTATATCTAATTTAATTAATAAATTAGACTTAAACATCACTTTATTTAATTACTTATTTTCTTTAATATTAAATAACTCATTTAATTTAATTAATTAATTAAATTAAATCCTCAAAGAATAAAATTTATATTTGCTTTAATTTAATTATCATACACACGTAACTAAATTATTATACCTCAATTTCATAAATTATTTATTTTTCTCAATAAATAAATTATTTAAAATATTTATTTAATTCAATAAATATTTAAAATAAATTACAAAATTCATTTAATTTCTTCAATAGTTAACTTAACTATTGATCCTCACTTTCCCAATATATGATTATATATTTCTCTTCATACCAGATCATATATTTCAAAAAATATATATAGCATGTGTATATACATGCTCAAACTCAAAACATCTCATAATAAGAATTTTAAATATTAAATTCTTATTTTAATAATTTATAAAAATTCGGGTTGTCACACAAACCTCGCCAACTCGTTAAATTTTACGGCATACTCCGATACCGTCATTGATCCCTGCTTCAGTTCTAAAAACTGCACCTCCATCTGATTCTTCGAATTCTCTAGGAAATAAGTCTCGAAAAATATCTCCTTAAACCTATCCCAAGTCATTACCCCTTGACCTCTTCGAGTTTTATTAGCTTGCCACCAATAACTAGCCTCTGCTTTCAACATAAATGTTGCAAAAGCAGTCTTCTAATTCTCACCTACTCTAGCAATATTCAAACTTTCTCTATCTCTATGATCTAGGTCTATGCCTCAATTGGATTCATGAACCCACGAAATTCTGTTGGCCCAACTATCTTGAAGTCCTTAAATGTCACAACTTGATTTTGCGGCTGATTCTACAATGCTCCCGTCAGTAACGTCACTAGCTGCTGAACTGGGTTTACCTCAACATTGTTGTTATTGGTAGATCCCTAAGGGGTTCTTTGTCGTGGTTGACGTCTTGGAGGCATTTTCTGTTAAAATATACTCGTTAGATTATTATTCAATCTTCAAGGTATTATATATTTAACTTGTACATCACAAAAATCCTCACATAACACACAATATCTTGAGTAAATAATAACTTTTATTCATTCATAATATTTTAAAACATCATAATGATAGCATTCTTGCTATCTACATCAGTTTCCTGAACTACAAAAGTTTCAGGATAACTTCATCATCATCATATCCCACTGGTTATATCATATCTGGGATTTACATCTTATTTACTCATTAATCACATAGTAATTACATTTATGACGACCTACTAAAATGCTTCGTAGCCTTACGACATTCCTCTTCCATAATACGGAACATTGTTCGACAATCTAACATGTACGATGGCAGCGTCTCGAACTGAATCGGATAACACATGACCCGATCTTGACCTCGATTGATCACGGTGTTGAAAACACTATTCATCTCTTCCATCTTGATCTTCTTCACTTGTAAATCTCTCTCTGCTACCCTGGCTCATTTAGAAGCTTCCTTGTACGCGTCTTCGGCTCTTGCCCTCTTAGTAGACTCTTCTTTCATCTTGTTCTTCAGTTCCATGATCTCCTCTGTCATTTGCTCATTTTCTCCTTCAGTGTGGATCAGTTTCCCTTTGACATTACTCAGACGTTCATCTAGATCCTGAATCACGTTGTCCTTCTGCGCCATGGAGGCCTGCTGTTCAGTTACTATCTCTCCCAACTCCTCGACTGTATCCTGAAGTTCAACATTTCGGTCGTATACTTCATCGTACATACAGGCAGCGATCAAGTTTAGTGGAAGCTCATTCTCCTCTTCTTCCTCATCCCCATCCGACTATGGCAGCTCAACGGGTTCCACCTCGTCCGTCTCTACCTCATCATCCTCATCAGGTAACCTCTCCTGCTCAACCACTATAACCAACGGAGGTGATTCCCATGGCAGTAGTTGTTCCCAAACCACATGAATATCTCAAGGCTCCTCCTCTCTAGGCATCTAGGATCTTTCCTCCCTAGCCTGACTGGATTCTCCTACAATAGCCATCTTGACAACAAAATTTTAAATTTTAATTACTAATCATTACTACTTGATATTCACGAGCACATAGGTTGCAACCACATAAGCACATAGAGTATTTATTATTTCTTTCTTAAAACTCGATAAGAGTTTATCACCACTATCTTTTCAAACTTCTATAAGATTACTTCCTAAGGCTTTTCCCCACCTAAGGTTCATAACCGAAGGCTTTGATACCAACCTATGACACCCCCAAATAAGGGTACTTCATTCCCACAAGACTTGGTGTTCACTTTCCATACATTCATAACTAACTACCCAAGTATAATAGAATTTAAACTATAAATCCTCCCATTAAAAGGGTTACATCATTAAATCAAAAAGTCTCTCAGGTTATCTAACCTTTAACATAAATCTAAGTGCGGAAATAAAATAGTTACGTCACATCATTTAAATAAAGTCTATCAACATAAAAGCCAATAAATTACAAGTCTTCATCACTTGTACATTTTTTCTTTGTTTGTGATTGGTTTATCGACCTTCTCAACCTTAGCTGCAATAATTATATTTATGCAAGAGTGAGCAAAACAAATGCTCACTAGATATAGCAATGAACAACAATAGAATAATAATTTCCAATGAATAAGCTCATCAGAACTGAATAATACTCTGTCAATGATAACCAAAACTGGAATCAAAATATGAAATATATCTGAGGGTCATAAGACCACGAACTATGTCCAAGGTTACAAGTAATCTTTCAACTTTAACCTAAACAGTTATACTGTAAGGACTTCACGTACTTAGGGTGATCAGCCCTTCATACCATGTATTGTGCACAAACATCTAAACACATCGTGTACCCCTGTAATAGGGTTGTTCTTCTCAGTTTTAGAGTACAGGTCTGCACCAAAAAAAGTTTGATTTGGATAAGCTTCAAGGGTAATTTAGAGTTTAATGGTCATCAACTAAAGGATTAGTTGAATCAACAAAGTTTGATAACACTACGGTTGATCAATAACAACATAATATGGAACAATTAAGAATAATAGGTGAACCAACTATATATTAAACTCATGCTTGGAAATAACTAGAAAGCATAAACATTGAATAGAATAATAAACCTTGCTTGAACAATAATAAGCTAAGGCTATGATCTTGTCAAAATAGAAATTGAATTACTGAACATGCATTTAACTGATAATAAGCTGGAAACAAAGCTTGCTCAACATAATAATAACCAATATTCTAAAAGGCGCTAGGCGGGAGGCGGGCGGTCGAGGGGGGCCTAACGCCTAGGGGGCCTGGGCGGGGCCTAGGAGGATTTTTTTTAAAGTCAATTTTAATAGTTTATTTTATATTTATCCAAACAAAACAATAATATAAAACAAAATAATCTATAATAAAGCTTAAAGTTCAAACACATCCATATTGTTAATGTCAAAGTTCAAACACAAACATGCAATTGTTCAAAGTTCAAAAATATTTTTAACGTATTAGTTTTATTCATAAATAAGATTGCTATTAAATAATAAAATTTAAAATTTCAAGAATTTAACTCAATATTAAAACTTAAGAAACTAAAAATAAATTTAGGAATTATATTGAATTAAACTAAATATTACAAATGTACCATCATTTATATAATTTAAAGTTGGTACGAGTTCAAAAAATTATAACTATAATAAAATTATTCATTTTGACTTGATATTGTTTAATTCTTGTTGTGATTTGATATGATACAACATGTATTATGAATATGGTAAATTATTAGAAAAATAAATATATCAAGATTTGATTTGGGTAGTTATTAAAATAAAAAAAATCTTTCCGCCTAGACCCCACCTATGTCCCGCCTAATTTCCTGAAGGATTTTTTTTGCCGCCTTGGGCCTAGGTGAGGTGCCAGGGGGCCTAACGCCTAGGCGGGGTGCCAAGGGGAGGCCTAGCGCCTAGGCGGGGCCTAGGCAGACCTAGGCGGAGATTTTTAGAACACCGATAATACCTTATGCAAAGTAAATGAATTATGAAAGCTCAATATTAGATATTAGAGTTAAAGAAATCGCATTCACTATAAAAGATTGAAACTAAAGAAACTTGCATAACTATAAACAAGTTGGAGTAACTCAACAATGATTAGAATTCAAAACTTGCTAGATTAAAGTTTAGAGTAAGGAACTTGTTCAATGTAAAGAGGTAAGGTTTAGAAACTTGCCTCGTGCGTAAGCTATAAATTTATAACTCACGTTCACCTACACATAGTATTAGAAACACAATATCTATTAGATATACTAACATCTATTTTCCCAAAATAACACTCACTTCTAGTTATACTTGTTATTTTAGTACAAGTTTTACTTTACACCATATGCATTTCAGAAATCACAAGTATTAACTTCAAAGTACTTATTCACTATTCATGTTTACAATAAAACACAACGTGTCACTTTCATAACTTACTAATCTTTTACAACTTTAGAATTACTAATTACATGATACAATTCTGTTTTAATATCTTCATTGCATGTTTCTCACATTAACATATCATTAGACTAAGTTACAATGGTGTTCTAGGTCTGCAGAAATAGCATGCACCACTGCCTCTGTTCAGGGTATGACGTAGCTGCGCCATACTTAAGCCTGGGACTGGCGCAACTGCGCCGTTTTTGGCCTTAACACCAGCTCAGCTGCGCTGGTGCGTAGATAGAAACTACGCAGTCTACTATAATAGCTCTGTTTAGCCCATCTTACACGAATTTCATCCACAAAACAGTAAATTAAACACACGCAATTGATATAGAACTCATACAAACATGATTCCTCACATATATACTAACTTAGAACAATTAAACAACAATTTCAAAAAATTTAAACCCTTGAATGCCATGTTTTAAACAAAAAACTCCATTTTGGACATTCTTGACAAAAATTAACAGTGTGATCTCAACAATATACCAAATTAACTCATTCAAACTACGTTCTCTTCGTTTCTTATCGAATTAACATATTCAAGGCTCAATTTACATATTAGTTTACAAATTACCCACCAAATTTGGTACTTCACAAGCTATATATATAAACATGCACTGTAAACAATTTTCTTCCTTTTTAAACATAATTAGCACCCTAATTCTTGTCTAAATGCTAGTTCTAACATCACAAATACATATAAATACAATAATTCAGTTTATGACAACCATTCAAGAAAATTAAATTCACAAACAATTGAAAACTCGTGAATAGAGAACATTTATATATATAATATTTAGGGTTATGGAATCATACCTTCTCTTGCTTGAACAATCTTTGCTAACCACAGAGAATTGCTTTGCAAATCTTAGGAATCCTCTCTCAACTCTCTCTCAAACTCTCTCAATATCTCTGAAAACTCTCTTCTCTTTTCTCTTCTTAGGCTTAAGCCAAATGCTTTTCACGTAAAATAAAATTCAACTAACGCACAAATCCAAACGTCTAAAATCGACGTTATAATAAATATAATAATAAGTTATCAGTTACAAAATGAAATATATATTATTTATATTATTTATTATAATTCAAATTTAAGATTCAAAAGCCATAAGGCTTCATTTGGCAAAAATACTTTAAAATAAAGACTTAATGTCTTTAAGCCTTGTTTGGGTAAATCCATTTAAACTACTTTAATTTATTTTAATAAATTCTTTACACTATAGTCTCATATTATTTGTTTAGATTTCTAAATCCAATCTTAGTTAAATAAACTAATTACCACATGTTAAATAAATTTCCCACTTAACCAATTATCACAAAATTATAATCTCATTATAATTTTATTTAATAAATTAACATATCACTTTTATTATTAACTTAAAACAACAATATAACTATACATGTAATCTTTAACAACTCTCTAACTATTAAATTAAATTAGAGTATTATCAAATAAATTTAATTCACAAATATCTACAAGCAACAACTATATCAATAAATATTTATTAAAACATTCAAACAATTTAATAAATATTTTAACCATACATGTAATCTTTAACAACTCTCTAACTATTAAATTAAATTAGAGTATTATCTAATAAATTCGATTCTCAAATATCTACAAGCAACAACTATATCGATAAAATATTTATTAAAACATTCAAACAATTTAATAAATATTTTAAATTACAAATAAAATCTTAGATTGTTACAGATCACTTGTACTACTATCACTATAGGAATTTCTATTGATAGGCAAGTAAAACTCCATTAGGTATTTCTTAGCGAGCCACGTCTAGTGAACTTATTCTCTAATAAGCACATATATACTTGCTCTAGTGTCTCCACACAAATGATCATGAGATCAATCATCATCATCCAATGAGCAAGCAACATATGTACCAATCTATCTGGATTCATTAATCCCCAATTTAGTAATCTAACGATTAGGAACTATTTTAGTTTTAAGCTTTCTAAGAATTTAGATCTCATTAGAATGATCATCATCATTATTCTAAAAACATTGCTTAAAACTATGAGTTTATCACATATTATAAAGCAGCATCATGTAGAAAATTAAAAGTCTTTAATAAATTAATATTTTTTATTAATAAAAGAATAAGATTGTTACAAAGTATATGTTTTATCATGAAACATGATTGACTTGTGTGCATACTGTAATACTCGAGAATTTCCAGGTATTAATAAATAGATATATTAATGGAAATGAATATGTATTTGGATATAAATGATTTTGTGTTACAAGATGAGTTAACTCAATTATATTAAATAATTGAAAAATTGAGAATACATGAAATTTGTGATGAACTCGTTAAATGCCTTGTGTGGCACCGTGATGAGATATAATAGTGGTTATATTAATTAACGAAAGAATTGTTAAGCAAACAATTAATCTATATTAATTGTTATTAGTTATTAAAGAATTTTAGTTAAATATTAATAGTAATATTAATCGACAAATGAATTATCAAGTGAACAATTAATTGTTAATTGCTATTGTGGAATATTAATTAACTTTTATTGGTAATTAATTAATGTTATGTGATTATTAATGGTTATTATGAGTAAAGTAAATTGCATAATTAGAACGATATTATTAATTAATGTGTGTGATATTATATAGTTCTTGCATTAAAAAGAAGATGTGGTGTGACACATTAGTATGACTATGAAACATATATAAACAATATGACAAAGTGTATGGAATTATAAGTTACAAAAACAATTGTTTAGGTGACATGGAGTATGTGTGGAAACATTAAAAGATGTACTCAGTCAAAGAATTTCAAACTATTCCAATAAGTGAGTATAACTGGAATAATAAAGTTTTACGACGATATTAATTAATAGTGGATAATTTAATAGAGTCCATACATATTATAAATAATAATTAGACTAGAATTATGTACATGGGTTATAAGATGTGAGTATATAAATAATCCCTAACTTCCAGTATGTAGTAGCCTTAACACATTAAAATTACGTTTTTGGGAACAAAGTAAGCATTATAAACCTAGTTGCTGAGATTTAATACCCTTGTCCCAAATTAGAGTCTCAGTTGCTAGATACGCATTAGGCCAATGGCTTATCCCCTATCTATTACGTGAAACTCAGCAAAATGAAAAGTCTAAGAAGATGGCTGTGATGATGGCTACGGGATGGCAGTTGGCCAACTCTTCTTTATCCCACATTTCTTCTCAATTTCTGTTGGATCAAACCATGGTGTAATGCCATGAACTGGACACTCTATTCTCTATAAATGACACCCCTCCTTCTCCATTCTCTGATTGCTTGAATTGTCTATTAAGTGTGAATAGAGTGTGAGTTGCTAAGTTTTAAGGAGTGTATAATCAGAGTAGTGAAGAAGTTTAACTCAAGCTTCAAGAGGTAGCATTTCTATTCTCATGTTCTTAGTATTGAGTTTTGTCAAATTCTTATAATTTACTTGAATTCTCTATTAATTGATGTATGATAGCATGCCATTGTGTTGTCTAAGTTTGCATGCATATCTAGGAGCTTTGCAGGTAATCTGGTTGCAGGTGTAGCATCTCTTGTGTTAAGGCTCTGCTTCTGCAAAGCCATATTTTTTCAATCTGTTCGAAGTGACGCGGCCGCGCCACTTCTATAAGCTAATACCGCGCAGCCGCGCGTGGTACTTTTATTAGATGTTGATTGAGGTTTCTGATTTATTTTGAGCATGCTATGATAATTAGGGTAAGCCTATAAATGACCATATCATGTGGTTAGATATTGTGGTGAACATGTTATGTTGTTTTAGCTTGATTTGAGCTAAGTTTTCAAGAAAAATTCATGTTTTAGAAAAGCTAGAAATGGTAAACTTGAATAATGCATATTATGATCTTACAAGCATGCTAGTATGATTTTGAAATGTATGTCGGACATAATAACTTAAGTATATGAATTTCATATTGAAGCATGAACATGTTAGACTTATTAGTAAGTTTTACTAAATGAAAATATGAACTTTGAACGTGAATGTTTATATACTACCATGAGTGTTGGAATCTGATAATTATGAACATGTCTGATAATACTCTTAGACTCACTCATGTATCATAAATATATATATTATCATACTTAGGTATCGAAATTCAAGAAAATCATAAACGAAGAATATTTCAAAACAAAACGATGTTAAATACACGTATGAGATATGAATACTCACAAGCATATCTAATATGATTTATATGACTACCTTATATGTTTAAGAATCAAGCATGTTGGACTTTGTTGTTTCATAACCTTAAATAGTCATAAATTGTTGAGATGTCCAACTTAGAACCATTTTGTGCAAGACGGGACCTAGATTGAACTTGAAAGATACGAAAAGACCCTTGACATGTTAATATATGTTATGTATATAAGGATGGACAAGCTAAGCCAAGCAAATAACTGCTCAGCCCTGATTTGAACTGGGAGCCGCGCGGTCGCGCGTCTCCTTAGTGCAAATCAGGCGCGACCTTGCTAGTCTGGAATCACAGTTAGTGAGTTCTGACTTTTGGACAGTAACTTGTATGATGCCTATAATTCTAAATGTGATCTAAAACCTACTGATGTGTATAAATAAGTGTGATGCTTAGTCAATAAGTTGGTGTTGCATCAAAATGAAAAGTCCTTAAGGAGGTCTTAACATTGAGCATTCTTGATTTGCTTATGAAGTAACTAAGTATTTGATTTATGATGACGTATAAACTGATTTTGTACCTTACATGCCTACTTGTATCATGTCAAGCTTGATTAAAGGCTATGTTAGCTAATGAACATCTTGAACATATAATACGTTATAAATAGGATTCGAAAGTGTTGAATTCTTAAACGTGGATAAACTACGCGTAAGGCAAGTTTCTAAACCTATCTTATTATTGAGCAAGTATCGTAAACCTTGGCATTACTATATTCGACGAACACCGTAAGCTTATCTCTTTGGAATACAAGCTATATTGCTTTCTCGTTTAAATGAACCATTATGCTTAAACCCTTGTGAAAACTATTATTCATAATGAACTTAGTATTGTTCTTGAATATTGTGAAAGAGTCGATGCCATTTGATTCGGCTAGACTATAGGCATGTTTATAAAACTATCCAAACCACTTGATTGGTGCGAAAATCTTAAAAACTGAGTTGGACAACCCTTATGGTAAGGGGAGTGTATGTTGTTGAAAACCCCAACACATGAATGGTTTATTATTGTGGTGTTATGCATAACGTAAAGTATTGTAGACTGATCATCTATAGTACTTGATATTTTTGGGCTATCAGTTTAATATTGATAACTCTAGTGAAAGTTCAATAGTCCTTAGTGACTGCTCAGTATAAATTGCTTATCTAGTTGGATACATTGTTAGTCATTGAATTCATATATATCTGTTGATTTATATTGAATTGTGATTCTTATTCCAAGAATTGTTGATATTCCTTATCCGTGATGTTATTCTGAAACTTTGAACTATCCTAGAAATGGCACTTCGATAATTCAAACTTGGTGATAATATATCCTACACCCTTGTTGTATATTACTTGTTGGACAATTTGTGCTCATCCTAACTTATTTAAAACCTTTCAGTTAAGGAAGAACAGGGAGGTGTCTCTAGAGCAGACAAGGGCAAGGGCAAGGCTACCGACTAGCTTGTCCCTTTTTATGTTTAAGATTATTATGTTGTATTAAGACTATGTTTAAACTTAAGTAGGATTATGTAATAGGTCTTTATTCGATACTATTATGCAATCTTTTATGCACTGTAGGTTGCGAGACTTGGGGGAATAATTATAATAAATCATTGTATATTATTCTAAAGTAGATTTTCCGTTGTGTATACGTTATTTTAGTTGTTATGGTTTTACCATGAGAATGTGATGAACCGAATTCGAGTGACCAAGTGGAGGTCAGAATTTGGGGGTGTCACAGGTTGGTATCAGAGCCATAGTTATAAACCTTAGGAATAAGAGTCCTTAGATTATAACTTAGGAAAACTTAGAAGTCAGGAAGGGGGGATAAAACTTATGTAGAGTTTTCCTTGAGAGACTTAGTGTGTTATGAAATGTAACTTCGTTCTATATAATGAACTTATGTTATTTAACATTATGATGAAGTTGTTGTTTGTCTTATCTTATATTGGTGTTTGTAGGATGACTGACATGGGAGGACCTAGCCGAGTAGTAGAGGATGAGCTAAGTGATATCCACGTAGTCTATGAGGCACCCTCAATAGCAGAGCCTATATCGGTAGTTGCCCATATTGATGATGATGATGTTGCCTCTTTTTTAGTTCTAACAAAAGAGCTCTAACTCATGCAAGCATACATGTGTCAACAAGCAATACATAGTAAGTCGAGTATCGATCCACGGAGAAAGTTGTCTAAATTAAACTATTATGCATCAACTAAATCACTATTTTTATATGCTTAAACGAATGTTTATCACTGTGAATTACTCTAAATGCAAATAATAACTAAAATAAGAATAGTAATGTAATAAATCAAATCTAGAGATAAAGGGATCCTAACTTCATTTAATAGTTCATCTAATTACAACCGTCATGCAAGATTATTCACGTATCACAGAAAAGTAGCCAAGAGCCCTAATGTAGACATAACCATTTTTCAATGCATTATGACCTACTTACATAACATCCACATGCAATAGACACCATGTAATCATCAATAAAACCAACCTCACTATATTTTCTATGTGAAATTGCAGTAATATTGAATTTAAGCACAAGCATTTATATAACTCATACGGTGAAACAGTATATGTCTATCTGGTTCACGAAATATAAAGCTAAGCAAAACAGCCCCATCTACGCATGCTATCATGATTATAATCCATACTCGCATGTTATTTTTCAATTCCATACAAGCACATAAAATGAATGGTGATCAATCATTCATGCATTCAAATCAACCATGATAGAAATTCCTTATGATACACAAACAGTCCAGCAATCAGGCCATAAGTTAGACTATGTATTAAAATCCATTAGAATCCTATAATGGAGTTTAGTTCATGACTAAACCCAAAAGCCATTATGGGATCAAAGCAACGCATGGAAAATAAATAAGCAATTGAAAGAGAGTAGATAGAGTTGATCAAACCCAATTGCTGATTACAATCCCAACGTAACTTTCTAATCCTCACTAATATCCAGCAACATAAAAGTGAAGCATCCATAATGATTGAATTCCCAAAGAAGAAATAGAAAATAATAAGGCTATGCTTGATTCTCCAATAGAAATCTCTCAAAGTGTAAACCCTAGTTTTTTCTATGAAAACACGTAAAAACTGATGAATAATACGTATGGTACCAACCAGAATTGTTTTAACCAACTCCAACTCTTACAATTTAAAAATTAAAATAAAATTAATTAGCAGTTGCAGATATCGCGCGCTGGCGAGCGTGTGTAAAGTAGGCTCTGTCCGGTTGCTTACGCGGGCGCGTGTTTTGAAGCCTGTATAGTCGCGCGGCCTGCAATTTGAATTCTCAGGTTCTGCTGCTGCTTCTGCTTATGTGTCATGCTGCTACTGATGCTTTAACATGCAACTTTTGCTCTTTTGTTCACCACTGCTTAGCTTTTTTGTTCACTCGATCCTCATGTTGTGCCTTCATTGATCACATGCCATCTACCAATGCCGAGCTCATGCCATTTCCTGCACTTTTGCACCAAAGGAGTTCTTAATACATGCAATGCAAAATATTATGAAATGCAACTAAAAACACACTAAAATGTACTTGAGATTAGCATAGTTCTCGTGAATTGATATTCAATAAGTAGGTATAAAACCCACTTATCAGATGATGATGAGGAGGAGGAGAGAGGAGGAGGAGATGGATGTAAGACCCCGAATTTTATGAAATAAAAGTATTCAATTTTTTTTATAGTTACTATTCAGTAAATGGTTAAATTGATAAAAGTTAAAGTTAAGGGTGATATATGAAAATTTTTTCAAAATAAGCAAGTGGTTATAAAATAATCATTGTTGTCGGGGAATATTCGTTTGGTCGTGGAATATTCTTTCTGTAGGGGAATATTCGTACGACGGCGCAGCCATTTGTGGGCCCCATAACAGAATAACTGTCGGGTGAAGAAAACGACAAATTTAAGTTTTTACAAATAACGGCGTAGTTGTTACCGTTAACACTGTTGGAATACCCGGTGGTTAAAATACAGTAATACGCGTTATTGCACAGTAGCACACGGTATTGCATAGTATTTTTGAAATTATTGATTCTTACGTAAGAAGGCACTACTCAATAATTGTTACAGTAATTACTGTTCAATATTTTATTTTATTGATTCAATAATTGTTGCGTTGATATTTTATATTATTGTTGTTTCAATAATTGTTTCTGCACAATATTTTCCTTTATCAGATCAATAATTCATATTATTTGAATAATATTATTAGATAACATTATTGTCAATGTCTAGAAAGTTCTGTCTAAGGAGAGGTTTGGTCATCTAATTGCGCGCCAGTAAGGAGAAATTCTTATTGGAAAGCCCCCTCTTTCCTGGGAACGGCCTGGTTGTCATAAATGTGATTCTGTAATATTATTTGTGAATAATTAATTATTGATTCATATGATAAGGAAATATTTATTTTATGTGGATATAAATGAGGGATATATTTTTGTGGTTAAAAATGAAGGAGTTAATGTTGAGGTTTTTATCAGTATTTTTGTCGGAATGGAGGTATTAAAAATCAGGATTTTTGAGATATTTTGCGGGGGTTATAATTTTTAATCCGACCGTTGGATCGTGGTAATTTTTGGATATGTTATACATATATAAGTTGAGTATATGTCCACAAATTTTGAACCGTTAAAAATGAACGTATGATTTGTTATGAATTTTACGAGATGACTGGTTCAGAAATTGTTGAATTTTTGGAGTTTATCATTTTGGTAGAAAATTCTAGAATTGGTGGGCCCCACTTGTGGTTGGTGAAGAAATGTGCTGAATTATATTTCAAATGTGGTGGGTGGGAATAGTAGCAGGTAAAGCCATCAGGTTGCAGGTCAAACCTACCAAAATTTTCCTATAAATAGAGGGCTAAGTTAGAATTGAAAATCACACCAGAAACATAAGTTTTCTCTCTTTCTCTCTCTAGATTATTGAGTGTATTTTGTGAGTATTTAGATACTCTGTGAGTTTCTATTCATCAGTGCAAGTTTCCTTCAGCCTTATACCGATCAGAAGTACTGCTCTTTTGAGGTAGGGGATTGTAAGGGATAGTAAGGGATTTTTAGGGTTGTTATGATTTTCAGTTTCGTAATTTTTCTGAACTTCAAAAATTCTAGAAAAATTTGAAATGATATTTTGATGAGTTTTATTAATTGTGTCCAAAAAAGGTGATTTTTGGATGTATAGATTGAGAGTTATGAATTTTATGAGAAAAGACTATTTTAAAAGTAACCGCTTATAATTCCTTGTGGTTAACTCCAAAATTGATGAAATTTTTATTGGGAGTACATGTGTATGATAGAAGTATACTCTGTAAATTTCAGAATTTTTGGACAAAAGTATAATTTTTGATAAATGTCTAAATATTCGGTGGTTTTGGCCATATAAAAAATAGTAAATGAGTTTTAAAAATTCTGAGAAAAATTTATGTTCAATATGGGACTATATTATGCTAAATCCCAGAAAAGAAATATTTTTGGAATTGATTTGATATTTTTCATGAAAATAGTCTAGTTATGAGTAAATGAATTAAATATGTTTTGTGAAGAAAGCAAATTGGAAAAAAGGATTTTATGGCTTGAGAATCCTATATGAGGTATATGCAGATTTTTGATGAGGGTTTTGGTTATTGATGATGAAATTGTAAGAGTTGGCATTTTATGATGATTAAATGCATTAATTAGTAAAGTGTAAACAATTAAAATAAATTGTTTATAAATTTAAGTAATGTTATTCTTTCAATATCATTATACCGAAATATTGGTAAAAATTTTATTGTATAATTTCTATCTTTTTGTGTCGGGGTTACTATTCATGAGTTACGAATATTACTCTTGAGATTAAAACTATATGTTGATCATATTATTTTTATCATCATATATAACATTTTTATAACCCTGATGTTGAAATTCTCTTTCACTGGAGTGTAAAGATGGGTAGATTATTGGTATGATCATGACTAGGGTTCTCTTTGGCCTGTAGTGCAAAGTTGAATTGTGACTGGTATGATCATGACCATTGAATTTATAATTGAATATCTTAAGCTTAAGTGCAAAGGTGAATTGATCAACATGGTTATAATTATTGTTTATATAAATTCTGAAATAATTATATATTTCTTTGAGATATTAATATCTTTGGCCTGTAGTGCAAAGATGAAATATTGATGAATATCTTTGGCCTGTAGTGCAAAGATAAATTGTTGATGAATATCTTTGGCCCGTAGTGCAAAGATGACATGTTGTTGAATATCTTTGGCCAGTAGTGCAAAGATGAATAGATGTTGAGATAAACATGACCAACTGGTGATACAAATGAATATCTTTGGACGTAGTGCAAAGATGAAGTTATTAGTATGATTATGAACAGGAAATGTGATTTGGTGTAACCATGATCTTTGATGTTTCAGGTAAAGATAGGTGATGAAAATTATCATCGTCCGAGAAGAGGAATTTAGAACTACAGTTATGATTATGAGTTATTCATATGATTGTGGACCAGAATTGTTGATTGATGTTACAGGGATAAAACATTGTTGGTGGATTTTTAACATGGAGAAGATAATAGACTTTATAGTCTATTTAACTCTTCTAATGGATTGCTCGTTCCGCTGCAACTATGGTTGAAATTTTTATCATTTACCATATGTTCTAAATCTCTGATTTATTGTTGATGAAGGCTATTGATAATTGAATTATCTTTAGTTATGACATTCTTTACTGAGCTAGTTGTGCTCACCCTTTTGCTTCACAATTCCTTTCAGGTAATAAGAGTGTAGCTGGGTCGAGCGGGGGTAACAAGGAAATAGAACGGTTGTCATCATTTAGTAGTTATATTTGGTAAAGAAAATAGGGTGAGGCGAACCCAACGTTGGAAGGGTGTTTTGTCACTATCATACAAGATGTCTAATGACATACAACCTCGTGTCATCATAGGACAGGGTTGTGCTCATCCACTTGCTGAGTATATCTGTGGGCACTACCTATATAATCTTGGTGTTTGTTTGAAGTATAATTCTCAATTAGAGACAGTGGAGATAATGATAAGTCAAGAGAAGACTCACCATTGGGAAGAATATGATAGTAATCTTCTCGTTTTTCTTTGGGGTCTATTGGGTCAACCAAGGATAATTCTGTGGCCATATGATATCTATCATAACCTAGATGCGTGGCCTCCCATGTACGAAAGTTTCCTTGAGCACTTCCCAAAGATTCTAGTTTCTAAAACAGTTTTTGACTGTACCTTTATGTAAGGTACCTTTGTGAGGTGCTGATACATGATGGTGTCCAATGTCACATTTGGTATATATTTGTATCCAAACTCACAGCATATGTGTTGTTGTATTTTGCACGACAATTATTGTAATAAAGTTGTAGTTGTTTTCTGTACCATGTATTTGACGACTCAGAATGGGTTGGATGGAATGGACCTATTTTGGGGTTGTCACAATGGAGCCTCTTCCTGAAGAGTCTAATCCAGAGGAAGAACCCGTGGAGGAGGAACCCGAGCCCATGGAGGACTCCGACGGGACCACTTTCGAAGATCGGATGTTGGAGGAATACGAAGAACATATTTTGGAATTAGGGTGTAGAGTCGAGGAGTTAGAGACTGAGTCTCTTGAGAGGCAATTAGTGATGCAGGAGATGGAGGTGGAAATCGCTCACCGAAAGGAGGCAGGGATCCAGATGGGAGCCTTGTTTCACTGATCAGTGGCAAGGAACGTTGAATTGGCAGGAAAGCTAGAAGAAATTGAGCAAAGGGTTTTGAGTGAGAGGACGGAGAAGGAGGCTCTCCGAACTCAGTTAGAGATGGAGGTGATGGAGAGGATTCACTTCGAGGAGAAGTGGGAGGATTCCAATGAGAATGATTTAGAGGATGAGGTACGGTACAAGAGGAGGAAGATAAACAAGATGGGCTATGCTCTACGCACGACCATGGAGAGATTGATAGATGGGGTAAATCACTACCCAGCTAAGCAAGGACAGACCCGGCATACCATAAGTCGGGATATGGTAGCACTCATTACGCAAAAGGAGTATTAGAGCGCCATGGAGCGTGGGATGTTAGATTGAGTCTAGAGAAAAAAGCTTAGTAGTGTAGTATTTTATTTATGTGTTGTTAATATGTTGTTGTAATCTCCGTCTTTTGTGTAAGATGTGAGACAGTGGTAACCCCAAACTTTTGAAAAACGTTAGAGGGGTAGTAAGTTAGTATGGTCCCCGTCTTTTGTGATACTAGGGGATATGTGTTATCATTTATAGCAGTATGCTAGAAAAGAATGTGTATTGTAACCATTTGGCATATGAATATAAATGATCCTATTTTAGAAACGTGTTATAACCTTTTAGTTCTTTTGAGAAATGTCTAAATATGATAATTAGATAATAACTGGGAAATTTTGTGATGCAGAAAATGCCGTCCAGACGTAGAATAACTGTCCTAGAAGAGTCAGTGAATGATGAGAGAGGTCCTATAGATCCGATACAGAGACTTATAGATTTATTGAGAGAATCTCTGAGGGGAAGAAACGAACCTGTACCACCCGTTCCCCAAGCTGTCCCAGTAACAACCTTCAAAGCCTTTAAGAGTGTAGGACCCCCAGAGTTCACAGGAACTACTGACCAGATAGTTGCGCAAACCTGGATCAAGGAGATCGAGAAGGCCTTCACTATAGCTCGCGTGGGTGAAGACCAGAAGACCATATTTGTCACATACATGCTGAGAGGCGAAGCGAACTATTGGTGGGAAACTAATCAGCAGAGAGCGGGGGAAGGAACGATAACTTGGGAGAGGTTTACGACGCTATTTTTAAAGAACTATTTCCCGAAGAGTATGAAGAGTAGGATGGAAGTAAAATTCCTAGAGTTGAAACAAGGTGATATGACGGTGACGCAATACGCAGCTAAGTTCAATGAACTAGCGCGATTTGCATAACACCAAGTTGTGGATGAGGAAAGGAAGGTGAGACGTTTTGAGCAGGGATTGAAGCTGTGGTTGTATAATAAGGTATCGATCTTCCAGATTGATTCCTTTACAACATTGTTGGAAAAGGCAATCATTGCGGAAGGTGGCAATGAGGCCTTAAGCCTATATCATAAGGAGAAGAAGAATAAGGGCGCTGTTAGTGAGCATCGTGGAGGGAACAGCAGCGGAGGAAGTAACTCCAGAAAGAGGAAGTGGGAAAATCACAATAATAACAATAGAAACAATAACCAAGGTGGGAGTCACCAGGGAAACTTTAAGAAGAAGACCGAAGCTTGCAACAAATGTGGGAGAAGCCATCAGGGAGAATGCTGGAAGAGGAAAAGCACTTGTTATAATTGCGGCCAAGAGGGGCACATCTTGCCAGATTGCCCAAAGCCGAAGAAGATTAGAGGATGTTTTGCTTGTGGATCAACAGAGCACCAGATAAAGAATTGCCCGAAGAAAGGAAGCGGCGGAGTTGGCAGAAGTCAAGGAGGAGGAGGTAAGTTGATGATTGATGGACCTGCACAACCCAACCGATCGACCGCTCGAACCTTTAACATGACCGTCCAAGACGCCGTAGCTACAAAGGACGTGGTGTCAGGTATAATCCCAATCAATAATATAAATGCTTATGTATTATTTGATTCGAATGCGACCTGTTCTTTTGTATCCGAAGAATTTGCTAGTAAACTTAGTATACCCTGAGAACGTTTAAAAGATTCCTTGAGCGTAGAAGTTGCGAATAAGGAAATAATCCCTGTAGAATACGTTTATCAAAATTGTCGCGCAAACATTAGAGAACAAGAACTGAGCGTAGACTTGATTCCTATTAGACTATGAGAATTCAACGTAATACTGGGAATGGATTGGTTATATAAACATGCAGCGATAATTGATTGTCAAAACAAGTGTGTGAACCTTCAGACTCCGAGTAAGTCTAAGGTAGTGTTTCATGGTAGCTCATCGCTTAAGCAATCGTGTTGCGTTACGATGATGCAGGCCAAGAAGTTGTTAAGGAAAGGATGTGTAGGTTACTTAGCATACATTATAGATACTCGAAAGAAGGGAGTAGAGATTAAGGATATACTCGTGGTGAATAAATTTCAAGACGTGTTTCCGGACGATATGCCTGGTGTAAGACCCCAAATTTTATGAAATAAAAGTATTCAATTTTTCTGTTTAGTAAATGGTTAAATTGATAAAAAGTTAAAGTTAAGGGTGATATATGAATATTTTTCAAAATAAATAAGTGGTTATAAAATATTCATTTTGTCGGGGAATATTCGTTTGGTCGTGGAATATTCTTTCTGTCGGGGAATATTCGTACTACGGCGCATCTATTTGTGGGCCCTATAACGGAAAGCGATTGGATGAAGAAAACGACAAAATTGAGTTTTTATAATTAACGGCGTAGTTGTTACCGTTAACACTGTTGGAATACCCGGTGGTTAAAATACAGTAATACGCGTTATTGCACAGTAGCACACGGTATTGCACAGTATTTTTGAAATTATTGATTCTTACGTAAGAAGGCACTACTCAATAATTGTTACAGTAATTACTGTTCAATATTTTATTTTATTGATTCAATAATTGCTATGTTAAAATTTTATATTATTGTTGTTCAATAATTGTCACTGCACAGTATTTCCCATTATCAGATCAATAATTCATATTATTTGAATAATATTATTAGATAACATTATTGGCAATGTCTAGAAAGTTCTGTCTAAGGAGAGGTTTGGTCACCTAATTGCGCGCCAGTAAGGAGAAATTCTTATTGGAAAGCCCCCTCTTTCTTGGGAACGGTCTGGTTGTCATAAATGTGATTCTGTAATATTATTTGTGAATAATTAATTATTGATTCATATGATAAGAAAATATTTATTTTATGTGGATATAAATGAGGGATATATTTTTGTGGTTAAAAATGAAGGAGTTAATGTTGAGATTTTTATCAGTATTTTTGTCGGAATGGAGGTATTAAAAATTAGGGTTTTTGAGATATTTTGCGAGGGTTATAATTTTTAATCCGACCGTTGGATCGTGGTAATTTTTGGATATATTATACATATATAAGTTGAGTATATGTCCACAAATTTTGAACCGTTAGTTATGAATTTTACGAGATGACTGGTTCAGAAATTGTTGAATTTTCGGAGTTTATCATTTTGGTAGAAAATTCTAGAATTGGTGGGCCCCACTCTTGGTTGGTGAAGAAATATGCTGAGATTTTTATTCAAATGTGGCGGGTGGGAATAGTAGCAGGTAAAGCCATCAGGTTGCAGGTTAAGTCTGCTTCGGTGTGCTAACATTTTCCTATAAATAGAGGGCTAAATTAGAATTGAAAATCACACCAGAATTCATAAGTTTTTTCTCTTTCTCTCTCTCTAGATTATTGAGTATATTTTGTGAGTATTTAGATACTCTGTGAGTTTCTATTCATCAGTGCAAGTTTCCTTCGGCTTTGCATTCCAGTCAGAAATACTGTACTTTTGAGGTAAGGGATAGTAAGAGATTTTAAGGGTTGTTATGTTTTTCAGTTTCGTAATTTTTCTGACCTTCAAAAAATTCTGGAAAAATTTAAAATGATATTTTGATGAGTTTTATTGATTGTGTCCAAAAATGGTGATTTTTGGATGTATAGATTAAGAGTTATGAATTTTACGGGAAAAGACTATTTTAAAAGTAACCGCTTATAACTCCTTGTGGTTAACTCCAAAAATTGATGAAATTTTTATTGAAAGTATATCTATATAATATCAGTGTACTCTGTGAATTTCGAAATTTTTGGATAAAAGTATAATTTATGATAAATGTCTAAATATTCGGCGGTTTTGGCCATATGAAAAATAGTAAATGAGTTTTAAAAATTATTAGAAAAATATATGTTCAATATGAGACTATATTCTGCTAAATCCAAGAAAAAAAATATTTTTAGAACTGATTTGGTATTTTTCATGAAAATAGACTAGTTATGAGAAAATGAATTAAATATGTTATGTGAAGCAAGAAAATTGGAAAATAGGGTTTTATGACTTAAGAATCATATATGAGGTATATGCAGATTTTTAATGAGGGTTTTGATTATTGGTGATAAAATCTTATGAGTTTGGCATTTTAGAATGATTAAATGCATTATTTAGTAAAGTATAAACAATTAAAATAAATTGTTTATAAGCTTAAGAAATATTATTCTTTCAATATCATTATACCGAAATATTGGTATGTATTTTATTGTGAAATTTCTACCTTTTTGTGTCGGATTTACTATTTATGAGTTACTATTCACGAGTTACTATTCATGAGTTACTATTCACGATAAAAATTGGTTTCTTTTTCTAACCAAATTATAGTTGATTTACGAATATTACTCTTGAGATTAAAACTAGATATTGATCATATTATTTTTATTATTATATATAACATTTTTATAACCCTAATGATGATATTTCTCGTTGACTTGAGTGTAAAGATGGGTAGATTTTTGGTATGATCATGACTATGAGTTATCTTTGACCAGTAGTGCAAAGTTGAATCGTTGATTGGTATGATCATGACCATTGAATTTATAAGTGAATATCTTTAGCTTAAGTGCAAAGGTGAATTGATCAACATGGTTATAATTATTGTTTATATAAATTCTGAAATGATTATATATTTCTTTGAGATATTAATATCTTTGGCCTGTAGTGCAAAGATGAAATATTGATGAATATCTTTGGCCTGTAGTGCAAAGATGAATTGTTGATGAATATCTTTGGCCCGTAGTACAAATATGACATGTTGTTAAATATCTTTGGCCAGTAGTGCAAAGATGAACAGATGTTGAGATAAACATGACCAACTGGTGATACAAATGAATATCTTTGGCCGTAGTGCAAAGATGAAGTTATTAGTATGATTATGAACAGGAAATGTGATTTGGTGTAACCATGATCTTTGATGTTTCAGGTAAAGATAGGTGATGAAAATTATCTTCGTCCTGGATGAGAAGAGGAATTTAGAACTACAGTTATGATTATGAGTTATTCATATGATTGTGGACCAGAATTGTTGATTGATGTTACAGGGATAAAACATTGTTGATGGATTTTTAACATGGAGAAGATAATAGACTTTATAGTCTATTTGACTCTTCTAATGGATTGCTCGTTCCGCTGCAACTATGGTTGAAATTTTTATCATTTACCATATGTTCTAAATCTCTGATTTATTATTGATGAAGGTTATTGATAATTTATTTATCTTTAGTCCTGATATTCTTTACTGAGCTAGTTGTGCTCACCCTTTTGCTTCACAATTCCTTTCAGGTAATAAGAGTGTAGCTGGGTCGAGCGAGGGTAACGGAGAAATAGAACGGTGGTCTCTAGCTGTGGATGTTCTCCCGAAGCAGTATAGAAAAGTTCATTTAGTAGTTTTATTTTGTGAATCCAATAGGGTAAGGTGTACCCAACGTTGGAAGGGTGATTTGCCACTATCATATAAGATGTCTAACGACATACAACCTCGTGTCATCATAAGACAGGGATGTGCTCATCCACTTGCTGAGTATATTTACGAGCACTACCTATATAATCTTGGTGTTTTTTTGAAGTATAATTCTCAATTAGAGACAGTGGAGATAATAATAAGTCAAGAGAAGACTCACCATTGGGAAGAATATGACAGTAATCTTTTCGTTTTTCTTTGGGGTCTATTGGGTCAACCAAGAATAATTCTGTGGCCATATGATATCTATCATAACCTAGACGCATGGGCTCCCATGTACGAAGGTTTCCTTGAGCACTTCCCAAAGATTCTAATTTCTAAAATAGTTTTTGACTATACCTTTATGTAAGGTGTCATTGTGAGGTGATGTCCACGGTTGGAACATGAGTCACATTTGGTATATATTTTTATCCAAACTCACAGCATATGTGTTGTTGTATTTTGCATGACAATTGTTGTAATAAAGTTACAGTTGTTTTCTATACCATGTATTTGGCGACTCAGAATAGGTTGGATGGAATGGACCTATTTTGGGGTCGTTACACCTGGCCTTCCGCCAGACAGAGAAATCGAATTTGTAATAGACTTAGCACCGGGAATGGCACCAATTTCTAAAGCTCCATACCGTATGACGCCAGTAGAAATAAAGGAATTGATGATACAACTTCAGGAGTTATTTGATAAGGGTTACATTCGACCGAGTGTGTCTCCTTGGGGAGCACCAGTGTTATTTATGAAGAAAAAGGACGGATCGATGAGGCTCTGTATCGACTTACGGACAGGATATCATCAACTGAAAGTGCGGGATGAGGACGTACGAAAGACTGCGTTTCGAACCCGTTTTGGACATTACGAGTTTTTGGTAATGTCATTTGGTTTGACTAATGCTCCGGCAGCATTCATGGACTTGATGAACTGAGTTTTCAAGCCATACTTGGATAAATTTGTAGTAGTTTTCATCAATGACATTTTGATCTACTCGAACACGGAGGAAGAACACGCTGAACATCTGAAGATTGTTTTGGAAGCACTACGAAAGGAGAAGATGTACACGAAGTTTTCAAAATGTGAATTTTGGATGAAGAAGGTTCAATTCTTAGGCCACATGGTGGATGAGAATGGAATCTCAGTAGACCCCGAAAAGGTCGAAGCAGTAAGTAGTTGGGAACAACCGAGAACACCGATGGAGGTGAGGAGTTTCTTAGGGTTAGCTGGGTACTATCGAAGATTTATCCAGGATTTTTCTAAGATAGCAACCCCCGTTGACTAATCTGACGAGGAAAACGGTGATATTTGTATGGACCGATGTAAGACCCCAAATTATTAATAAATGAAATTTAAATTTCCTCTATTTATTATTTTGAAATAGTAAGTGTTAAATTGATTAATGAGGTTAGTTATGGGTAAAATGCGTAAATATTTTAAATAAGTAAGTGGTTATAAAATATTTATTGTTGTTGGGGAATATTCGTTTGGTCGTGGAATATTCTTCCTGTCGGGGAATATTCGTACGACGGCGCAGTCTTTTGTGGGCCCCATAACGGAAAGCGATTGGATGAAGAAAACGACAAGTATATGTTTTTATTAATAACGGCGTAGTTGTTACCGTTAATACTGTTGGAATACCCGGTGGTTAAAACACAGTAATACGCGTTGTTACACAGTAGCACACTGTATTGCACCAATTATTGATTCTTACGTAAGAAGGCACTACTCAATAATGGTTACAGTAATTACTGTTCAGTATTTTATTTTATTGATTCAATAATTGCTGCGTTGATATTTTATATTACTGTTGTTTCAATAAATGTCACTACACAGTATTTCCCATTATCAGATCAATAATTCATATTATTTGAATAATATTATTAGATAACATTATTGGCAATGTCTAGAAAGTTCTGTCTAAGGAGAGGTTTGGTCATCTAATTGCGCGCCAGTAAGGAGAAATCCTTATTGGAAAGCCCCCTCTTTCCTGGGAACGGCCTGGTTGTCATAAATGTGATTCTGTAATATTATTTGTAAATAATTAATTATTGATTCATATGATAAGGAAATATTTATTTTTGTGGATATAAATGAGGGATATATTTTTGTGGTTAAAAATGAAGGAGTTAATGTTGAGGTTTTTATCAGTATTTTTGTCGGAATGGAGGTATTAAAAATCAGGATTTTTGAGATATTTTGCGGGAGTTATAATTTTTAATCCGACCGTTGGATCGTGGTAATTTTTGGATATGTTATACATATATAAGTTGAGTATATGTCCACAAATTTTGAACCGTTAAAAATGAACGTATGATTTATTATGAATTTTACGAGATGACTGGTTCAGAAATTGTTGAATTTTCGGAGTTAATCATTTTGGTAGAAAATTCTAGAATTGGTGGGCCCCACTCTTGGTTGGTGAAGAAATGTGCTGAGATTTTTATTCAAATGTGGTGGGTGGGAATAGTAGCAGGTAAAGCCATCAGGTTGCAGGTTAAGTCTGCTTCGGCGTGCTAACATTTTCCTATAAATAGAGGGCTAAGTTAGAATTGAAAATCACACCAGAAACAAGTTTTCTCTCTTTCTCTCTCTAGATTATTGAGTGTATTTTGTGAGTATTTAGATACTTTGAGAGTTTCTATTCATCAGAGCAAGTGTCTTTCAGCCTTATACCGGTATTCCGACCAGAAGTACTGTCTGTACGAGGTAAGGGATGTTATTTTATTCAAAAATGATATTATTTCTTCAATATCATTATGCCGAAATATTGGTTAGAAATTTTTATCAAATTTGGAACTTTTCACGTCGGGGTTACTATTCATGAGTTACTATTCACGAGTTACTATTCACGAGTTACTATTCACCGAAAAATAAAATTTCTTCTTTTCGTCCAAAATATCTATTCTGGGTACTAGCTTTGATTGTATCCATGTTTTGATCATTCTTGAATTCTACTTCACTATGAATAATTATAAGGTATTTTTGGACATGGATAAATCGAAATACGAATCCTTAATATTTGTTATTTTGTTTCACTGGATTCGTTTTCTTTAATATATTTTTCATCATCCTCAGTCCTAAATGATGATATTACTGAATATCTTTGGCCTGTAGTGCAAAGATGTATAATTACTTGATGAATATCTTTGGCCTGTAGTGCAAAGATGAACAGGTGTTGAGATGAACATGACCGACTGATGATACAAATGAATATCTTTGGCCTGTAGTGCAAAGATGAATATTTGGTTAAAGATGATTATTAATTGATGTTACAGGGATAAAATATTGATGATGGACTTTTAAATCTTAGAAGATAGTAGAATTCTTTCTCTACTTGACTCTTCTAATGGTTTGCTGTTTCCGCTGCAGTTATTGATTTAAAACTTGTTGTCTATTGTATTCTATTAGATTTTTCCCTGTTGAAGACTAACGATAATTTGTTCTGTATTATCTTAGTCATAATGTTCTTTACTGGGCTAGTTGAGCTCACCCTTTTCCTTTTTGTTCCATTTTTCTCAGGAGGCGAGAATGTAGCGAGTACTAGTCGGGGTATGGAATGATGGTTCTAGAAGTTACTTTAGTAGTCCTCACTATTTTTGTGAAATAATGTATCAATAATTGTAATGAGGGCTTATTTGAGTGTGGATATTGTCTAAATGACAATATTTGTATTTAAACTCACAGTTCTTGTGTTGTAATAATAAAGATGTAGTTGTTTCTGTACCATGTATTTTGGCGACTCAGAATGGGTGTTGTATACCTATTTTGGGGGCGTCACAGTTGGTATCAGAGCTTAGGGATATGATCTCTGGCGGAGATCGGGGAATAGAACTAGGAGGGGAGAGACGAATCCTTCGCTAGTGTGTCCTACCTAAGCTTATTTATTGGTCAGTCATAATATAGGGGTATTATGTGATTTGTTAATTTATTTAATTAACCCTTGTTTTATGGCAGTATTTGAGAATGTCGACTGAGAATGTTAATAGTGGAGTAAATGAGACCGTGGAGACACCGGTGCTTACCAACGAGGAGAACGTGCAACAGGCTGGCAATGTTCCTCCTGTGAACAACACCAATGAGCAGATGATGAACGATGGAATGTTTAGAAGTTTTTTGCAATTCATGCAAAACCAGACAAGGGAGACTCGTGTTCAAAATACAGGAGGAAATGATAGCAATTCACGGTTTGTCACAGCCAAACAGTTCAAAGAATTGGGACCACCAGAATTTAAGGGAAAGCCAGATCCGATCATGGCGGAAACGTGGGTCAAGCAAATTACCAAGATATTCGATGTCTTGGGATGCACGGAGGAACAGAAGGTTCCATTCGCCACCTTTATGTTCCGTGGCGAGGCAGATTACTGGTGGGAGTCTGTGAAGCGTACCCATCCAACCGCACTCAGCATGTCTTGGGAGACATTTCAAAAACTGTTCAATGACAAGTACTTTCCTGAAAGTATTCGTCATATGAAGGAGGTAGAGTTTATTAGACTAGAGCAGAATAATATGACGGTATCTCAGTACGAGGCAAAGTTTGCAGAGTTGTCCAGGTTTGCACCTCATTTGGTGGAGAATGAGGAACGTATGACGAGGATGTTTCTGAGAGGTTTGAAACCCGGCATACGTCAATATCTCATTTCTCATAAATTTTCTCTCTATTCAGATGTTGTCAACAGGGCTCAATTATTAGAGCGAGATAACGAGTACGGTCAACTGAGGGATCACAACCAGGATCATATCGGTGACAGCAGTCATCAGAACAATGATAACCAGCGGAGAAAGAAAAATACAGACAAGAACGGCAACCACTCTGGTGGTAATCGTGGCTATGAAAATAGAAGAAGCGAGTCGGGAGGAGATTTTAAAAAGAGGAGATTCAACAATGACAATACGAAGACGTCAGCACCAACAGCAATTGGTTCCAAGGGAGGAGAACGACCACCGGTTATATGCTATAAGTGCGGAAAAGAAGGACATATCAGCCCAAACTGCCCACAACAGTTTAAGGTATGTTATAATTGTGGAAAGGAAGGACATATCGCTCGAGATTGCACTGTAGCAAAACCAAGTCCAGCGGGGATGGTGACTCAAAAAGCTGTCCCAGAAAAGATAAAGTCAACGGTTCCTGGAAGAGCGTTTGTCGTGACTGGTCAACATGCGAGGAACCCAAACGAGGTGATCACGGGTAAGCTAATCATAAATTCATGCGAAGTTTATACCTTATTAGATACCGGTTCTACCCATTCTTTTATCTCTCCTGCTTGTGCTCAACGTTTAAACTTGACTCCGGAGAAGTTAGACTTTGATTTATCTGTGGAGACTCCGTTAGGAGAAACTTTCATCACATCCACTGTTTATAAATCTTGTGTGATCCAAGTTGGTACCATCACCTTACCTGTTGACCTTATCTCTTTAAAGATACTTGCTTTTGATGTGATTTTAGGGATTGATTGGCTAACTACTCATCATGCCAAAATTGATTGTTTTCGTAAGGTTGTTAGTTTTCATATTCCTAACCAACCTGTTGTACGAATTCAAACAACTAAGCCATTAAAATCAATCACTGTTATATCAAGCCATAAAGCCATTCGTTTATTAAAAAACGGATGTCAAGCTTTCTTAGCCCATGTTATGGATTTGAATAAAGACACGTCAAATTTGAATAATATTCCTGTTGTTATTGACTTTCCTGACGTATTTCCTGAAGAACTTCCCGGTCTACCCCCGGAACGAGAAATTGAATTCTTTATTGATCTTGAACCTGGTACAAAGCCCATTTCTAAAACCCCATATCGAATGGCTCCTATTGAACTTCAGGAGTTAAAGGTCCAACTACAAGAGTTGTTGGACATCGGTTTCATTCGTCCTAGTACATCTCCTTGGGGTGCTCCTGTTTTATTTGTAAAGAAGAAAGACGGGAGTATGCGACTTTGTATTGATTACCGGGAATTAAACCATGTCACTATTAAGAATAGGTATCCGCTACCTCGTATTGATGACCTGTTTGACCAGTTACAAGGAGCACAGTTCTTTTCAAAGATCGATCTTCGTTCTGGATATCATCAGCTGAAGGTTAAAACTGAGGATATTCCAAAGACTGCCTTCAGAACTCGGTACGGGCATTATGAGTTCCTAGTTATGTCTTTTGGATTGACTAATGCTCCTGCGGCTTTCATGGATATGATGAACCGAGTATTTAAGGATTATTTGGATCAGTTCGTTGTTGTCTTTATTGATGACATCCTCATATATTCCAAAAGCCGTGAAGATCATGAGCATCATTTGAAGCTGGTACTCCAAAGGCTGCGTGAAAATAAGTTATATGCCAAGTTAAAGAAATGCGAGTTCTGGCTTGAGGAAGTAGCTTTCCTAGGGCACGTGGTGTCAAAACATGGAGTATCTGTTGACCCGGCGAAGATTGAAGCAATACAAAGTTGGGAGCAACCAAAGACGGTGACCGAAGTACGTAGCTTTCTAGGCTTAGCTGGTTATTATCGAAGATTCGTGGAAGGGTTTTCTCGAATCGCTACCCCGTTAACTCAGCTGACTCGGAAAGATATCAAATTCGTATGGAGCGAGGAATGCGAGAAGAGTTTTCAAGAGCTTAAGAGGAGACTTATTTCGGCACCTGTTCTGACAATACCATCTGGTTCGGATGGATTTGTTATCTACAGTGATGCTTCAGGCAAAGGGTTAGGATGTGTTCTCATGCAACATGGGAAAGTCATAGCCTATGCCTCGCGACAACTCAAAGAATATGAGAGGAATTATCCTACTCATGATTTGGAGTTGGCAGCAGTAGTTTTCGCGTTGAAGATCTGGAGACACTACCTGTATGGGGAGAAAGTGGAGATCTATACAGATCATAAAAGCCTTAAATATTTCTTCACCCAAAAGAAACTCAACATGCGGCAGCGACGTTGGCTCGAGCTGTTGAAAGATTACGATCATACCATCCAATATCATCCTGGAAAAGCAAACGTAGTAGCTGACGCATTGAGTAGAAGATCATATGCGGGTACGAGTGCAATGTTGTTAACACAAAGGCCCATTTTGTATGACTTGCAAAGGATGGAGATAGAGATGAAGGCTCCAAGTACCCACATGATGATATCAAATATACGAGTAGAACCGACTTTAATCGATAAAGTTAAAGCTGCTCAAGCTACGGACATAGAGCTGATGCGTATGAAGAAGAAAGTGCAAGAAGGTTCTATTCCAGAAGCAAGAATCGATGAAGAAGGAATACTTCGAGTTCACTCTAGACTCTGTGTTCCTAACAATTCTGATTTGAAGTACAAGATCATGATGGAAGCACACAATACACCATTTGCAATCCATCCTGGAAGTACCAAAATGTATCGTGATCTACGACATACATTTTGGTGGAATAATATGAAGAGAGAGATTGCAAAGTTTATCTCGAGGTGTTTAACTTGTCAACGTGTAAAGGCGGAACATCAAGTACCAAAGGGTCCATTGCAACCACTTGAGATTCCGAAATGGAAGTGGGAACACATTACCATGGATTTCGTTACGGGTCTTCCCACGGTTTCTCAAGGCATAAATGCTATTTGGGTTATTGTTGATAGATTAACCAAGTCTGCTCATTTCTTGCCGATACGGGAGACTTATTCCCTTGAACGTCTTGCTCGTATATACGTAGATGAGATTGTGAGACTGCATGGCATGCCAGTATCCATAGTTTCGGATCGTGACCCAAGATTCACTTCAAGATTTTGGGTTAGCTTGCAAAAAGCTATGGGCACAGATTTACGATTTAGTTCGGCATACCATCCTCAAACGGACGGACAATCAGAGAGGACTATTCAAACTCTTGAAGATCTATTAAGACTTTGTGTCCTAGATTTCAAAGGGAGTTGGGATAAGTACCTACCATTAGTGGAATTCTCTTACAATAACAGTTATCAGGCAAGTATAGGTGTGGCCCCATTTGAAGCATTATATGGACGAAAGTGTCGCTCTCCAATATGCTGGGACGAGGTGGGTGAAGCAACATTGTTGGGACCAGAGTTGGTACGCATGACTACAGAGAAGATCCAAACGATTCGACAACGTATACAAACGGCACAGGATCGACAAAAGAGTTATGCGGATCTTCATCGGAAGGACGTGGAATTTGACATTGGGGATCATGTATTGTTGCGTGTGGCTCCATGGAAAGGAGTTACAAGATTTGGGAAGAGAGGAAAGCTCAATCCACGATTTATTGGTCCATTTCAGATTCTTGACCGAGTAGGAAATGTGGCCTATAGACTTGCGTTACCTCCAAGTATGTCTCGTGTTCATAATGTTTTTCATATATCTGTGTTACGTAAATATGTGAAAGACCCAGACCACGTTATTGAGTTAGAACCGGACGAGATAGCTGAAGACTTAACGTACGAAGAGGTACCTGTCAAGATCTTGGATAGAAAGGAGCATGTCCTACGCACGAAGGTCATACCACAAGTTAAAGTTTTGTGGAGAAACCATGCTATTGAGGAAATGACCTGGGAGTTGGAAACGGAAATGAAAGCGAGGTATCCTCATCTTTTCAAAACACCAGGTACGTACGTCAATTTCGAGGACGAAATTTCATAAGGAGGGGAGGTTGTAAGACCCCAAATTATTAATAAATGAAATTTAAATTTCCTCTATTTATTATTTTGAAATAGTAAGTGTTAAATTGATTAATGAGGTTAGTTATGGGTAAAATGCGTAAATATTTTAAATAAGCAAGTGGTTATAAAATATTCATTGTTGTTGGGGAATATTCGTTTGGTCGTGGAATATTCTTCCTGTCGGGGAATATTCGTACGACGGCGCAGTCTTTTGTGGGCCCCATAACGGAAAGCGATTGGATGAAGAAAACGACAAGTATATGTTTTTATTAATAACGGCGTAGTTGTTACCGTTAATACTGTTGGAATACCCGGTGGTTAAAACACAGTAATACGCGTTGTTACACAGTAGCACACTGTATTGCACCAATTATTGATTCTTACGTAAGAAGACACTACTCAATAATGGTTACAGTAATTACTGTTCAGTATTTTATTTTATTGATTCAATAATTGCTGCGTTGATATTTTATATTACTGTTGTTTCAATAAATGTCACTACACAGTATTTCCCATTATCAGATCAATAATTCATATTATTTGAATAATATTATTAGATAACATTATTGGCAATGTCTAGAAAGTTCTGTCTAAGGAGAGGTTTGGTCATCTAATTGCGCGCCAGTAAGGAGAAATCCTTATTGGAAAGCCCCCTCTTTCCTGGGAACGGACTGGTTGTCATAAATGTGATTCTGTAATATTATTTGTAAATAATTAATTATTGATTCATATGATAAGGAAATATTTATTTTTGTGGATATAAATGAGGGATATATTTTTGTGGTTAAAAATGAAGGAGTTAATGTTGAGGTTTTTATCAGTATTTTTGTCGGAATGGAGGTATTAAAAATCAGGATTTTTGAGATATTTTGCGGGAGTTATAATTTTTAATCCGACCGTTGGATCGTGGTAATTTTTGGATATGTTATACATATATAAGTTGAGTATATGTCCACAAATTTTGAACCGTTAAAAATGAACGTATGATTTATTATGAATTTTACGAGATGACTGGTTCAGAAATTGTTGAATTTTCGGAGTTAATCATTTTGGTAGAAAATTCTAGAATTGGTGGGCCCCACTCTTGGTTGGTGAAGAAATGTGCTGAGATTTTTATTCAAATGTGGTGGGTGGGAATAGTAGCAGGTAAAGCCATCAGGTTGCAGGTTAAGTCTGCTTCGGCGTGCTAACATTTTCCTATAAATAGAGGGCTAAGTTAGAATTGAAAATCACACCAGAAATAAGTTTTCTCTCTTTCTCTCTCTAGATTATTGAGTGTATTTTGTGAGTATTTAGATACTTTGAGAGTTTCTATTCATCAGAGCAAGTGTCTTTCAGCCTTATACCGGTATTCCGACCAGAAGTACTGTCTGTACGAGGTAAGGGATGTTATTTTATTCAAAAATGATATTATTTCTTCAATATCATTATGCCGAAATATTGGTTAGAAATTTTTATCAAATTTGGAACTTTTCACGTCGGGGTTACTATTCATGAGTTACTATTCACGAGTTACTATTCACGAGTTACTATTCACCGAAAAATAAAATTTCTTCTTTTCGTCCAAAATATCTATTCTGGGTACTAGCTTTGATTGTATCCATGTTTTGATCATTCTTGAATTCTACTTCACTATGAATAATTATAAGGTATTTTTGGACATGGATAAATCGAAATACGAATCCTTAATATTTGTTATTTTGTTTCACTGGATTCGTTTTCTTTAATATATTTTTCATCATCCTCAGTCCTAAATGATGATATTACTGAATATCTTTGGCCTGTAGTGCAAAGATGTATAATTACTTGATGAATATCTTTGGCCTGTAGTGCAAAGATGAACAGGTGTTGAGATGAACATGACCGACTGATGATACAAATGAATATCTTTGGCCTGTAGTACAAAGATGAATATTTGGTTAAAGATGATTATTAATTGATGTTACAGGGATAAAATATTGATGATGGACTTTTAAATCTTAGAAGATAGTAGAATTCTTTCTCTACTTGACTCTTCTAATGGTTTGCTGTTTCCGCTGCAGTTATTGATTTAAAACTTGTTGTCTATTGTATTCTATTAGATTTTTCCCTGTTGAAGACTAACGATAATTTGTTCTGTATTATCTTAGTCATAATGTTCTTTACTGGGCTAGTTGAGCTCACCCTTTTCCTTTTTGTTCCATTTTTCTCAGGAGGCGAGAATGTAGCGAGTACTAGTCGGGGTATGGAATGATGGTTCTAGAAGTTACTTTAGTAGTCCTCACTATTTTTGTGAAATAATGTATCAATAATTGTAATGAGGGCTTATTTGAGTGTGGATATTGTCTAAATGACAATATTTGTATTTAAACTCACAGTTCTTGTGTTGTAATAATAAAGATGTAGTTGTTTCTGTACCATGTATTTTGGCGACTCAGAATGGGTGTTGTATACCTATTTTGGGGGCGTCACAACCGACAAATGCGAGGAGAGTTTTCGAGAGTTAAAGAAGAGATTAAGCGAGGCGCCTGTATTATCCTTACCAGATGATACGGGAGAATTTGTGGTGTATAGTGATGCATCGCATAAAGGACTGGACTGTGTGCTGATGCAACATGGCAAAGTCATTGCGTATGCGTCACGACAATTGAAGGATTATGAAAAACGATGCCCTACTCATGACTTAGAGTTAGCGGCAGTAGTTTTTACATTAAAGATATGGAGACATTATTTGTACGGAGAGAAATGTGAGATATACACGGATCACAAAAGTCTGAAATATATCTTCACACAGAAGGAGTTGAATATGCGTCAGAGAAGGTGGTTAGAATTGATCAAAGATTATGACTGTGATATTCTTTATCACCCGGGGAAGGCAAACGTAGTTGCCGACGCTCTGAGCAGGAAAGGAAAGGAGAAATTATTTCAACTGACAACTCAGGAGGAGTTAATAAGAGATATGGAGAAATTGGAAATAGAAGTGAAGGGACCTGAGAGGTCTGAAGAGAAATTACTTATAATGGAAGCTCATCCGACATTGTTGGATAGGGTAAAAGAGGCACAGGAGAAAGATTGAGAATATGAGAAAATCAGGCGTAAGATCGCAGAAAATGAGGTAGAAAAATTTCGAATAGATAAAGACGGTGTTTTAAGATTCAAGGGGAGAGTGTGGGTACCGGGGGTAACCGAGTTGAGAGGGGAGATTTTGAACGAGGCATACAATACGACATATTCCGTTCATTCGGGAGGCACAAAGATGTATCGGGACTTGAAGCAACATTTTTGGTGGCCAAATTTGAAACGAGAAATCACAGAGTACGTTAGTAGATGTCTTACGTGTCAACGTGTAAAAGTAGAGCATCAGCGGCCGAGTGGGTTGCTATAACCGTTGGAAATACCGGAGTGGAAATGGGAGCATATTACGATGGATTTCGTGGTAGGACTTCCGGTCATGTAAAAAGGTTTGGACGCCATTTGGGTTATCGTGGATCGACTTACAAAGACCGCACATTTTATACCTATCAAGATTCGCTACAGTTTAAATCAATTAGCAAGTCTGTACGTAAAGGAAATCGTTTCGCGACATGAAGTGCCGGTGTCGATTGTTTCTAACCGAGACCCGCGTTTCACGTCAAAATTTTGGAAAAGCTTGCAAGAGAGGATGGGAACACAATTAAGGTTAAGTACTGCTTATCATCCTCAGACAGACGGACAAAGTGAGTGAACGATACAAACGCTAGAGGACATGCTTAGGACTTCCGTGATGGACTTCAAGGGAAATTGGGATGGCCACTTACCCTTAGTCAAATTTGCGTATAATAATAGTTACTATGCGAGTATCGGCATGCCACCGTATGAAGCTCTTTACGGGAGGAAGTGCAGAACGCTGTTATGTTGGGACAAAGTTGGAGAACGACGAATACTCGAACTGGAGTTAGTACAACAAACCACAGACGTGGTAAAAGTGATAAGGGTTAGACTAGTAGCAGCTCAAGATCGCCAGAAAAAGTACGCAGATTTGCATCGGCAAGCCCGAGATTTTGAAGTCGACAGTTTTGTATTCTTGAAAGTATCTCCATGGAAAGGAAAAATTTGTTTCGATAAGAAAGGAAAACTGAGTCCCAGATTCATAGGACCGTTTAAGATACTAGAGCTAGTGGGCGAAGTAGTATACAAAGTTGCATTACCACCTGAGTTGGAGCACATCCATAACGTGTTTCACATATCCGTGTTACGTCCGTACAAGCCCGACTACAAACACGTGATTTCTTACGAACCTATTCAAGTGGAGAAGAACTTAGCGTACGAAGAAATTCCTGTCCAAATTTTAGATAGGAAGGAGCAAACTTTAAGAAACAAAGTCATTTCTTCTGTAAAAGTACTTTGGCGTAACCACGAGGTCGAGGAGGCTACGTGGGAGTTAGAAGATAGGATGATGAGGGATTATCCCCATCTATTCGTATAACCTTATAGCAATTCCGGGACGGAATTTTTATAAGGGGGGGAGGATGTAATACCCGAGAATTTTCACGTATTAATAAATAGATATATTAATGGAAATGAATATGTATTCGGATATAAATGATTTTGTGTTACGAGATGAGTTAACTCAATTATATTAAATAATTGAAAAATTGAGAATACATGAAATTTGTGATGAACTCGTTAAATGCCTTGTGTGGCACCATAATGAGATATAATAGTGGTTATATTAATTAACGAAAGAATTGTTAAGCGAACAATTAATCTATATTAATTGTTATTAGTTATTAAAGAATTTCGGTTAAATATTAATAGTAATATTAATCGACGAAGGAATTATCAAGTAAACAATTAATTGTTAATTGCTATTGTGGAATATTAATTAACTTTTATTGGTAATTAATTAATGTTATGTGATTATTAATGGTTATTATGAGTAAAGTAAATTGCATAATTAGAACGGTATTATTAATTAATGTGTATGATATTATTAAGTTCTTACATTAAAAAGAAGATGTGGTGTGACACATTAGTATGGCTATGAAACATATATAAACTATATGACAAAGTGTAGGAATTATAAGTTACAAAAACAATTGTTTAGATGACATGGAGTATGTGTGGAAACATTAAAAGATGTACTCGGTCAAAGAATTTCAAACTATTCCAATAAGTGAGTATAATTGGAATAATAAAGTTTTACGGAAATATTAATTACTAGTGGGTAATTTAATGGAGTCCATACATATTATAAATAATAATTAGACTAGAATAAAGTACATGAATTATAAGATGTGAGTACATAAATAATCCCTAACTTCCAGTATGTAGTAGCCTTAACACATTAAAATTACGTTTTTGAGAACAAAGTAAGCATTATAAACCTAGTTGCTGAGATTTAATACCCTTGTCCCAAATTAGAGTCTCAGTTGCTAGTTACGCATTAGGCCAATGGCCTATCCCCTATCTATTACGTGAAACTCAGCGAAATGAAAAGGCTAAGAAGATGGCTGTGATGATGGCTACAGGATGGCAGTTGGCTAACTCTTCTTTATCCCACATTTCTTCTCAATTTCTGTTGGATCAAACCATGGTGTAATGCCATGAACTGGACACTCTATTCTTTATAAATGACACCCCTCCTTCTCCATTCTCCGATTGCTTGAATTGTCTGTTAAGTGTGAATAGAGAGTGTGAGTTGCTAAGTTTTGAGGAGTGTATAATTAGAGTAGTGAAGAAGTTTAATTCAAGCTTCAAGATGTAGCATTTCTATTCTCATGTTCTTAGTATTGAGTTTTGTCAAATTCTTATAATTTACTTGAATTCTCTGTTAATTGATGTATGATAGCATGCCATTGTGTTGTCTAAGTTTGTATACATATCTAAGAGCTTTGCAGGTAATCTGGTTGCAGGTGTAGCATCTGTTGTGTTAAGGCTCTACTTCTGCAGAGCCATTTTTTTTCAATCTGTTCGAAGTGGCGCGGCCGCGCCACTTGCATAGGCTAATACCACGCGGCCGCGCATGGTACTTTTATTAGATACTGATTTGAGGTTTCTAATTTATTTTGAGCATGCTATGGTAGTTAGGTTAAGCATATAAATGACCCTATCATGTGGTTAGATATTGTGGTGAACATGTTATGTTGTTTTAGCTTGATTTGAGCTAAGTTTTCAAGAAAACTTCAAGTTTTGGAAAAGTTAGAAATGGTAAACTTGAATAATGCATATTATGATCTTGCAAGCATGCTAGTATGATTTTGAAATGCATGTCGAACATACTAACTTAAGTATATGAATTTCATATTGAAGCATGAACATGTTAGACTTATTAGTAAGTTTTACTAAATGAAAATATAAACTTTGAACGTGAATGTTTATATACTACCTTGAGTGTTGGAATCTGAAAAATATGAACATGTCGGATAATACTCTTAGACTCACTCATGTATCATAAATATATATTATCATACTTAGGTATCGAAATTCAAGAAAATCATAAACGAAGCATATTTCGAAACAAAACGATGTTAAATACACGTATGAGATATGAATACTCACAAGCATGTCTAATATGATTTATATGACTACCTTATATGTTTAAGAATCAAGCATGTTGGACTTTGTGATTTCATAACCTTAAATAGTCTTAAATTATTGAGATGTCCAACTTAGAACCGTATTGTGCAAGACGGGACCTAGATTGAACTTGAAAGATACGAAAGGACCCTAGACATGTTAATATATGTTATGTATGTAAGGATGGACAAGCTAGGCCAAGCAAATAACTGCTCAGCCCTGGTTTGAACTAGGAGCTGCGCGGCCGCGCGTCTCCTTAGTGCAAATCAGGCGCGGCCGCGCCAGTCTGGAATCACAGTTAGTGAATTATGACTTTTGGACAGTAACTTGTATTATGCCTATAATGCTTAATGTGATCTAAAACCTACTGATGTGTATAAATACGTGTGATGCTTAGTCAATAAGTTGGTGTTGCATTGAAATGAAAAGTCCATAAGTAAGGAGATCTTAACCTTGAGCATTCTTGATTTGCTTATGAAGTAACTAAGTATTTGATTTATGATGACGTATAAACTGATTTTGTACCTTACATGCCTACTTGTATCATGTCAAGCTTGATTAAAGACTATGTTAGCTAATGAACATCTTGAACATATAATACGTTATAAATAGGATTCGAAAGTGTTGAATTCTTAAACGAGGATAAACTACGCGTAAGGCAAGTCTTTAAACCTATCTTATTATTGAGCAAGTATCCTAAACCTTGGCATTACCATATTCGACGAACACCGTAAGCTTATCTCTTTGGAATACAAGCTATATTGCTTTCTCGTTCAAATGAACCATTATGCTTAAACCCTTGTGAAAACTATTATTCATAATGAACTTAGTATTGTTCTTGAATATTGTGAAATAGTCGATGCCATTTGATTCGGCTAGACTATATGCATGTTTATAAAACTATTCAAACCACTTGATTGGTGCGGAAATCTTATAAACTGAGTTGGACAACCCTTATGGTAAGGGGAGTGTATGTTGTTGGAAACCCCAACACATGAATGGTTTATTATTGTGGTGTTATGCATAACGTAAAGTATTGTAGACTGATCATCTATAGTACTTGATATTTTTGGGCTATCAGTTTAATATTGATAACTCTAGTGGAAGTTCAATAGTCCTTAGTGACTGCTCAATATAAATTGCTTATCCAGTTGGATACATTGTTAGTCGTTGAATTCATATATATATCTGTTGATTTATATTGAATTGTCATTCTTATTCCAAGAATTGTTGATATTCCTTATCAGTGATGTTATTCTGAAACTTTGAACTATCCTAGAAATGGCACTTCGCATAATTCAAACCTGGTGATAATATATCTTACACCCTTGTTGTATATTACTTGCAGGGCAATTTGTGCTCATCCTTGCTTATTTAAAACCTTTCAGTTAAGGAAGAATAGTGAGGTGTCTTTGGAGCAAACAAGGGCAAGGGCAAGGCTACCGACTAACTTGTCCCTTTTTATGTTTAAGATTATAATGTTGTATTAAGACTATGTTTAAACTTAAGTAGGATTATGTAATAGGTCTTTATTCGATACTATTATGTAATTTTTAGGTACTGTAGGTTGCGAGACTTAGGGGAATAATTATAATAAATTATTGTATATTATTCTAAAGTAGATTTTCCGTTGTGTATGCGTTATTTTAGTTGTTATGGTTTTACCATGAGAACGTGATGAACTGAATTCGGGTGACCGAGTGGAGGTCAGAGTTTGGGGGCGTCACACATACTACTTTCAACAACTAGTTTGTTGAAAGAGACAACTACCGGTCGGTAGGTAAAACTGTAGATTTTTGTGACAAGTCCAAGCCGAAAAGCAAGATGCAGAAAGTCAACATCAAGGATTCTAAGGTATATGTGCTTTAAATGCTCTAACGAAAACTTTACAACGAGGAGTCTTTTAACAGACTACAAGAGACCTTAAGAATTCTAATTTAAGAGGTTGTTGATTTTGGTGAAAATGTAGAGAGTTTGATCAAAGCCAAAACTATGAAGAGTCAAGAAGTCACTTTACGAATCATCAAGAGAACACAAAGCTGAACTGATGAAGAAGTAGAGCAAGCTCGACTCTACGACTCAAGATGAGTCCAAAACTGCTAAGTACCAGAAGAAGTCAAGACTCATTGCAAAACTTAGCAGCAGATCAAGGATGATCATTCGAACCTATTGAGTACCAGAAGAAAAGAAGCTTAATTGCAAAGCTTAGTAGCACCTCGAAGATATGCCATTTTAGCAATACATCAAACATCTATCAACAAATAGGAAATCGATTGTCTGAGTGACTTTCGTCCAAGTCTAAGTGACTTGTGAAGGTCTAAGTGACCTAGTCTATGTGACCATTACCGAGACTAAGTGACTCGAAGGAACCTTAGTGGTTCAATTGTAAGAGATTTGTGTGATCTGGTCAGAGTAACCTTATTCTTAGTAGATATCCTACGTGTTGAAGTAGGATAATGGACAATATGACGACCGGGATTTTGTAATCTAATTGAATATTTATTGAATTAAATAAATATTTTCGATAATTTAATTATTAGATTAAATAATTAATTGATCAATTTGTGGTAGATTAATTTAATTATATGTGTTACATTGATTAAAGTAATGTGGAGAATTTTATTATTCATAGTATGTATTTAAGTGAGCTTATTGAATTAAATGAATTATTAATAAGCACAATGTTATTTTAATTAATTTAATAATTAATTAGAGATTTAATAATTTGACATAATTAATAAATGAGAAATTTAATTATGTGATTATGTGAATTAATGAGAAATTATTATATTTTATTTAAATTAAATAAGATATTTGATTAATTGCCTAAATGGGTGTGACATTATTAAACTATAATATAAGAGATTAATTAAAATAATTAGAAGGGATACTTATGATGCTAGCCAAACAAGACCCTAATGGGAGTTGGGCAGTTAACCCACGAATGGGATTAACTGACCGCAACATTGCCAGTTACTATGCACATCAATATTATATTTTCTTACGTATGTTATTTTTGAAACAAAAACTTGAGTGTTGAGAGAGAATTCAGAGAAATTTTTTTGAAGGAAATTGTGAGATTGAAGAACTATCTGAAAGGGATTTCATCTCCTACTAATCTACACTGCTAGGTAATCTCTTTAACCAAACCTTATATACGTTCTTATTTTCTTTTTATGAAAAACTATCTCCAAGTTTTCCGTAAACTAAAATTTATGGCCAATGTGTTAGGAAACTGATTATATATGTTTATTAGCTTGCATAAATCAATTCTATATGATTTGTATGTGATTATAGTAGTTGATTTCATGTAATCATGCTAAAATCAAAGTTTTTCATTAATAAGTGTTTTGAGTTCTCTATAAAACAAAATTTTAGTGATCAATGCATGAATTGTTGTTTGACTTGAAATTAACAGTAGATTATGATAGCACATGTTAAAACAAAGAAAACAAACTTTGAACGGACAGATTCGGACTTATAATGAACTGCAATGTTAATTTTCATGTTTTATCTTCAAAAACATTAACAACACCAAGAACAGTGAAATTACATGATTTGATTCAAGTAATTGTATGTATTAACTTGTTAAATCATGCTAGAAAGGTTGGGTAATGATCATGTACGAATTTTAGTATCTGGTTAAGCTTAATTTAATGTGTGAATAAAGAAATTGGTAGATTTTACCTTGTTCTGCATTTTGTCCACGAAGTGTAGATTTTCGGAACTAGAGTGTCGCGCCGCAGTGCCAACTCCATGCCTTAGAGTCGCGCAGTAGCGCCAATAACCAAGCTGCAGTGCCAGACGCACCGCAGCGCCTCTGATTGACCTGTAGGGCGGCGCCGCAGTGCCACTATGCAATTTGTCCAAGAATGAGAATTTTAATTATTTTATTTTAGGGAATGTAATAGTAACCTAATCTAATGAATATAAAAATGTGTTAGACATATAATGGAATGTTAAAATATATTCTTAACATGTCAATGAGGTTCTTACATGTTAATTAAATTGTTGAACGCATAATTAGCTAGTCGTTCGTGAAATCTAATATTATGAGAAAACAAGTGTTGTGATTTAATTAGTATAACCATAATCAGAGTTTAGACAAAAGAGGATGAACTTGTGATGCTAGTTACGTTATAATTGACTAGTATTGTGAATGTAAATGGTATATAGGATTAAATCGAGGAACGTGTATAATTAACGTATAACCTACGCACGAGAAAAGTTTCTTAACCCTACTTGTTATCGTTATGCAAGTTTCTAAACTTTACCTCTTTACATTGAGCAAATTCTAGACTTATATTTATATCAAGCAAGTTCTTGTTATTTATTGATCAAGTTCAATATATTATATTAAAGGTTATCAATCTTTTAAATCATGATTCCTGTTATACAATTCTTATTCCATTGTATACCTCTTGAGATTATTATTCAACTTGAATATCAGTTATTATTGAACCTTGTAAGACTAGCGAACCCTTATTAATTCGACTAGTCCATAGTTGATGAACGTTCTAAATTTCAGAACCCTTGTTGATTTTATCCAAACCAAACTTCCTTTGGTGCGGATACTAATGTCAAACTGAGATGAATAACCCTATTATAGGGAATTATTTATGCTTTAGCGTTAAGATATTATGCACAGTATTGTACTAAGGATTGATCCCCCTAAGTACGAGTAGAAGAGTCCATAGTCTTATGACTGTTAAAGGTTTCAAGTATAACCCTTGATAGCTAGGACATAGTTCAAGGTCTTATGACCCTCAGAAATTCTTTTGATTCTTGTTATTCATTCTTGATTCAAAAGTTAAGTTTCTTATTTCAGAAGTCTTTGATTCACTCGCATGTTTTTATATTGTTGTTACACTAGTACAAAATCATAAAAAGACAACACTTAAAAGATGACATTTTTATAAAAAAACGTTGTGGTGTTTTTTTATAATGTTTTTTAACAAAACGTTATAGATACATATAAAAAAACGTTATATATTTATAAGGGTAATTTTTGATTTTAAATAGATAACGTTTAAAAAAAAAAACGTTATCTATGTAAAAAACAAAAAAACAAGGAACAAAAAAAAACGCGAAAGTGAAAAATTTGAAATTAAAAACGCGGAACTGAAAATTTGCCTAGATTTTAACACACTCCCTCTAGCGAGCCAAGAGCTCTGTGAAGCTAGCAGCATCAAACCCCTCTTTTTTTTCTCTATTGAGACCAACAAAATCTGGTCTCTTAATCTCTCTCTTTTCTGCAATCATGGCGGATACAATTTCTATGGAGGACATCCGACCCACAACTGGTAGCCTCGGAATTGACCTCTCCAGCGTCAATTGGGACTCAATTCACCTTCCTCCTGGTGAAGATTTTGGCATAAAAAGGTATCCTTTTTTTATCTTTATTCTACTGAAATAGAACCCTAGATTTCTTGAAATAAATCGTTTGTGTATTGAAGTTTTTATTTTATTTTTAATTGAAGTGACAATGAGGATATTTATGAAGAGGATTCATTGGAATTTAAAGGCGGATTTGGTAACATAATTGTTGTGGATAACTTATCGGTTGTTCCAAAAGAGAAATTTGAGAAATTGGAAGGAGTGGTCCGTAAGATTTACAGCCAAATTGGTGTGATTAAAGAGGATGGGCTATGGATGCCCGTTGATCCTTCCACTCAGAAAACCCTTGGTTACTACTTCATTGAGTATAGCACCCCTTCAGGTACACATTTATCCTATTCTTTAGAGTCTAAATTTGCTTTATTTATATTCTGTAGACAGTCATATAGATGTATAAATTGTAGTTTTAGCTTATGTTATGATACTGGAGAAATATATTTGTTTTGGAACGAGCATACCCAAATAGTTTGGGATAAAAGCCCAACTAGTTTGGGATAAATACTTTTAGTGAAAATATGTGGAGGATTTAACCCCCTATGCTTATTCATAAGATAAAGTTTTGTAAAATGCTCTGAAAAACAAAGTATATTATGAAAGTTCTGAAAGGGGCCGAAGCAGTTACATAACCAAAGAAAATAATTCAGCAACGGTCTAAACTACAAAGAAAATTTTGGACCCTGGCTGGGTGTCAAATTGTAAAAATGAGGCATCGGGGTTACTTTACTGTAATAAAGTAAAAATAAATAAAAATATAATACAGGTCTTAAAGGGTAGCTCTAACCCTTAAATGTATTTGGGTTTCCTGTACTTACATACTGATAATATCAAGCAGAGAGGAGCATTTTCCCTATAAATTTGTTATTGGGGGATTCAGTCATGTTTGATCCCTTTTGGGGTCTCCTTGTTTATTGTTAATTAAAATCTGTTTTTTTTTGCTAAATGTTAATTATTGTATTACCCATCAAATAACAGTTATTTAATTATTCTTCATATAAGGGTTAGATGCTAGTGTAACTTAATTGAACAATTACCTTCTACAACTGGGTTCACTTGGTAAACTTGTATAGTTGTATCCATTCATTGACTCTGGCAAATGACTAGCATCTGTTAATCTCAGGAACTACTAGTTAGCTTCTATTAGATATGGTGGCATGTATGAACTTATAGCCATATTATTTCAATTCCTGTTGTCCATGTATTGGAATTGAACTATCGTGATACAGTTGAGTTGTAAATTTATCTCAGTGCTGAAACTGGAGGCACGTGATCTGCTAGGCACTGATGACTAGATGTCTGTAATACATTTTTTTGACCAGATAGTTGTTCCAGATTTCTCTTTTCATTTATGCTGTTAGTAAATTCTAAATTCTGAATTTTCTTTTCATTTATCTCAGTGCTTATTTTGAATTCTCTATGTTACGTATAAGATTAGTTACCATCACAGAAATACACCGACATTGGAGGTCTTAACGATTCCCTTTTATTTCATCTGTTGTGTATTGGTATATAGGAAAATTTACAACACTGGCTTACTGATGAGAAAGCTAGAGATCAGTTTGTTATTCATGCTAGCTCGATCACAGAGGTTTTGTGGAATGATGCCAGACAGTTGAAGGTTGATCCTATTTACAAACGTGATGTAAGATGAATTATTTTTCTATTATATCTTCTCAAGTCTTTGTAATTGGCCTGTGTGGGTTTTATTATGGTGCATCCATTTCTTTTAATAGTACTTTCTTTAGTGCTCATTTGGAGGTAATATTGTATTGTTCCTTACGATTACTGATCGTTCCTTGCTATTACTGATTGTTCTTTTGCTTTCTTGCAACTTTATTGCTTAATGTTGATGATTTTGTATTTCTATGCAGTACTGGACTGAAAGTTTTGTGCAGTGATCCCCTTTAGGGACCTACTTAGCCACAGTTCATAGGCAGGGAGCTGCTGTTTGGGGTGGGGCTTCTACCTTTAATCGTCTTATGCGTTATGCTCATCCGCAGGTTACTTTTTGCTCATGTTTATAATTTTATGATAAATTATACATTTGATATTATAATATTGACATGAATTAATTTAATGAAGGTAAAATTGATTGATTTTTCTCCTGGCAAGAGATTTTTGGTGACTTACAGCAGCCATGAGCCAAGCAATCCTCGTGATACTCATGTAAGATTTTCTACTATGCCACCATTGTATATATGTTAATTTATTACTTCCTTGGAGACGTCTTTTAATTTGAGTTCCATTTTAGAGGGTCATGCTAAATATATTTGATGTGAGAACTGGAAAAGTACTGAGAGATTTCAAAGGAAGCGCATATGAGTTTGCAGTTGGGGGAACTGGAGGTTTTACTGGGGTCTCCTGGCCTATTTTCAAGTATTCAATAAGTTCTACTATTAATTTACATGCATTCTTGATTCTGGTATTGTAAATATGTATAATGGATGAGAAATTTGTTATTTTGCAGATAGGGTGGTGGAAAAGATGATAAGTACTTCGCTAGAATTGGCAAAAATGTCATTTCTGTTTATGAAACTAAGACATTTGCTCTTATTGACAAAAAATCAATTAAGGTTGAAAATGTGATGGACTTTAGCTGGTCACCTACTGATCCCGTCTTTGCTCTCTTTGTTCCTGAACTTGGTGTGGGAACCAACCTGTAAGAGTAAGTATAAATGTTCACCTTGATGATTTACTTCACCCATCGTCTGTGTTCTATTACTGTTATGGTTGACAGATATACGAAAAGTAAGAATAATAATCAGAGATGAACAGATGTGTCTTAAATTATTTGATTAAGAAATTCTTTTTGTGTAGCTTGTTGCGAGTTACTATTTTAGGGGAGAATTTAATAAATGGATAGAAGAAAAGGAGCCATCTTTGGCTTGTAGACTTAGCTGGAAGTGAGCGTGTAGGGAGGATTGAAGTTGAAGGTGAAAGGTTGAAGGAATTTCAATTTATAAACAAGTCTTTGTCAGCTCTTGGGGATGTTATTGCTACTCTTGCTTCCAAAACAACCCATATTCCTTACAGGTCACTTTCTTCCCACCCCCCCCTCCGCCCGGGCCCCTCTCCTCTCTATTTATGTATAATGTGTGTCTGCCACACTGCCTTTTAAATACTATTGGCTTATTGTTTCTTTTATTTTGATCAAACCAGGAACTCAAAACTTACGCATATGCTTCAGAGCTCACTAGGTAAGGTTCTTAGCTGTTTCTAAACTTTACTTCACTAAATGGGCTTATATGTGTAGATTATATTGTCTACAAATCTGATGCTACCTCTCACAAGACTTGTTCCCCTGTAGTAGATAATTGATGAAAGACAAGAATAATTGTAGAATATTGTCTACAAAGGGGGAGATTGTGAGACCCTGATGTTTGTACAGATCAACCCAAGTGCGGCAGACTCAGGGGCAATGTTCGAAAAAGCTAAAAGCGGTACGAGACGTTTTTCTCCGGACGACGCGAGGCATAAGCCTCGAGGCGGAGCAAGGCGGAAGCCTCAATTTGAAAACCTAAAAGTCCCCAAAACAATTTATATATGCGATAATAGGAATTATAAACAATTTACATAAATATGTAAACAATTTAATTAAAATGTTTATATAAATATGTAAATAATTTAATTTATATAAACAATTTAAATATGTAAACAAATTAATTTACATATTTATATAAACAATTTAAATATGTAAACAATTTAATATATATAAATATTTACATATTTATATAAACAATTTAAATATGTAAACAATTTAATTTATATAAACAATTTACATATTTAATTTAATTTACATAAATATTTAAACAATTTAATTTATATAAACAATTTACATATCAAATTAAATTGTAAATTATTAATATGTATAAATATTTACATATTTATATAAATAATTTACATATTTAATTTAATTTACATAAATATGTAAACAATTTAATTTATATAAACAATTAACATATTAAATAACAATTTATTGTAGTAAAAAAAATTGCCCAAGATCATTAATTGAAATTCAAAAACATATTCACAGTAATGTTATTAATTACTAGTTATTACTGATTTATTGTATATACATTAATATGTATGATTGTTATATACATTAATATGTATGATTGTTATATACATATATATACATTAATATGTATGATTGTTATATATATATATATATATATATATATATATATATAATTAATAATTGTAATAAAAAAATTGTTGTTACCAACAGAAGACTAAGGAGACAAAATAAAAAAAATCGTGACAGAGAAGACGAGGGAGAGAAGAAGAAGAAGAAGAAGACGCAGCAGCAGTAGCAGCCAGAAGAAGAAGACGATGCAGCCAACAAAAGAAGACGACGAAGAAGAAACAAACCAGTCGTAAGTCGATCGGTTGTTGGATGTCGGAAGTCGCAATTCTGAAGAAGAGGAAGACGAAGTTGCAAGTCGCAGCTGTCAAAGAACAAGTTTAGGGCTTTTTTTTTAAATCAACTCAAGGCGCAAGCTTTGACCCGCCTCGAGGCGCAACACATTGAGGCGTAAGCCTCGGCCAAATAAGGCGCAAGCTTCTGCTTTTGTATCTGATTCGGTAGCCTCGCCACAGCTTCTTCCCTCCTCGCTACGAGGCACGCCTCAAGGCGTACGCCTCAAACGCCTTTTTGAACATTGCTCAGGGGAAACCATTTGCTCATTAAATTTTGCTAGTCGTGTGCGAGGAGTTGAGCATGGGCCTGCTCGAAAACAGGCAGACTTCACTGAGCTTTTCAAGTACAAGCAATTGGTATTTTGCAGTTGAAACTTTTTTATGAAGAAAATATTGACACAATTTTACTCCTGCATTCTGCAACTAATGTTTTCATTACTGAATAGGCAGAAAAGGCGAAGCATGATGAGAAGGAAACAAAGAAATTGCAGGATAATGTTCAGTCCATGCAATTATGACTTGCTGCCAGAGAACACATTTGCAGAAGTTTACAAGAGAAGGTAATGAGCTTGTTATTAAAAATCAATTATAGGTTCATTTTGTTCTCCTTTCACTTGGCATTTGAAATAGGCAAGTAGAATGTCAATAGATGTATCTTTAAGTTCCATGAATAATTAAGTAACTCTCATCAAGTCCTTAAAATTAGTTGGTTCTTGTCACAATTATAGCAACAGTGTTGACGTAAAGTTTTCAATAGGTGCAAGATCTTGAGAACCAACTAGTAGAGGAGAGAAAAGCTAGACAAAAATAGGAAACAAGAGCTTTGGCGGCTATTTCTGCTCACCCTTCAGCCTTGTCATCCATAAAAGAAGTACAAACTACCAGAACAGAGAAAAAACCGCCAATGGGTCCTACAAAACTAAGATTGCCACTAAGAAGAATCTCCAATTCCTTGCCTCAAACTCCAATTCCAAGAAGCAGTACATTTTTGGGGAGTCCTCCTTCTCAAGCGGGTTCATGGAAGCCAAAGTATCTAACAATTGTTGCACTACAGTGGAAACAATTAGTGTGGAGTCCACTCAGGTACAAAAGCATGAAAACTAATAGGAAATCATTGTTGTTGCCCTCTTCCAGAAGGTACAGAAGCATGAAAACTAACAGGAAATCATTGTGAGAATATTTGGATTGATAAGGAATAAGAACTCTTGTGGCAATTAATAGAACGCAATGAACTGAATTAATAGAGGCAAAACTCTTGTGGATATGTACATGGTTAGATGAATATACGTATTTTGGGAGAACCTAGGCTTTTTTGCACATGCTTAGGTAGTAGCTTAATTTTATGGATAGTTTGGTTTATTTTGTGGATGTAATCAAATTCACAATTTAATATAGTAGTAATTTATATTGAAAAGTGAACTTGAGATGTATATATGGATAGTTTGGTATATATTTTGTGGGTGTAGTAATTTGAAATTGTAAACGAATGGTATTATTGGGATGTATTTTGAATGGTTGATACATTTTGGCTTTAAATTAGATGACACATTCTAAACGTTGTGTAAATGTGTCTAAACGTTGTTTGATATATTAAACTACAACATTTTAAGCCAGAAAATGTTGTGGAATCATACCATCTACAACGTTTTCAAGCATCTAATAATTTACGGAAAACAAATCTACAACGTTTTTAAGAAAAAAACGTTGTATAATGTGTCAAACTACAATGTTTTAAAAATGTTGTATAAAGGGTGTCAAATAGATGACACCTTTAACCATGACGTTTCTGGGATAGCAACCACAACGTTTTTTACGCGTTATCTATTTACTGTTTTGTAGTAATGTTACATTATGATACTTGTAGGCAATTGTGCTCACTCTTGCGTAATAATAACATTGCAGTTAAGAACGAAAGGTCCGACGAGCCTTCTACTAGCAAAAGCAAGGGCAAGATTAACAACTGATGAAGACTTGTTGTTTAATTGTTATGCTATATTTCAGACTTATATTTAAATTGTGTAAGACGTAATATTTGTTTATGTTTCCGCATTTGAGATTTAAGGTTAGTAGGACCTGTGATTGATGTATTTATTTTCAGATGTTGTAACTCCTTAAGGAGAGGATTTATTTCTATCTATTTTATGGTTTCATTTATTATGGGTAGATAGACATATGATGTTTGTACAATGAACACCAAATCCCGTGGGAATTAAAGTACTCGAATTTGGGGGTGTCACAGGTTGGTATCATAGCTGTAGGTTACGAACCTTAGGTGGGGGAACAACCTTAGGTAGTAGCCTTATAGGTGATCGAGAACATAATGGTGGTAAACTCTTATCGAGTTTTAATAAATGAATTCCTTAATTCATTGAAAATAATAAAAGACTTTATGTGCTTATGTGATAAACTTATGTGTTCGTGAGTATCGATTAGTAACTAAAACTTAAAACTGTGTTGTCAGGATGTCGGATGTTGGAGGATCTAGTCAAGCTGGGGAGGAGGAACCCCGAGTACCTACGGAGGAGGAGTCCCGAGACATTCATGTCGTCCGGGAGAAGTTGGTACAAAGAGAGTCATCTCCGTTAATCACTGTTGTTGGTTAGGAGAATGAGCCTAAGTCTGATCCAGAGGAGGATCCTGATGAAGAAGAGGAAGAAGATGAGTTCCCACCGAACTCTATTAGTGTCGAGATGTACGACAAGCTACATGACCGTAACATAGAGTTACGAGATACTGTTCAGGAGCTGAAGGAGCGGACGGTTATTCAACAACTTACCATCGAGCAGAGGGATAGGGAGGTTGAGACTCTTCACACACATCTGGGAAACGTAGAGTGGGATTTGATTCACGAGAAGGGTCAAATCGAGCAGAAGTCAGAGGAAATAGAGGATTTATATAATGAACTGAAAGAGAACTCAGCAAGGCTGACCATAGCAAAGGAGGCATGGGTAAGGGAATCCCGTCGCGCTGATCTTGCAGAACAGAATTATCGGGCGAAAAAGGCTAAGCTTGAGGAGATGCACTCTACGCTTCAAAATGCGATGGATGCGATGGATGAGGCCCATGATCGAGTTATGAGATACCCAATTCAGTTCGAAGGACTACCATCGTACATGCTAGATCGCAGGACGATGTCCCTCATTATGGAAGAAGAGCGTAGCAAAGCTATTCAACGCCTTAGCAGGCAGTGATAGGAATAGTTTAATTATGTGAAAACTTATCTAGCAGTTAAAAATATAAATTTGGATGTGTTTATAAACAGAGAAATATTTTGATGTTTTAAATCCTGTAGATTCTTTATCTCGGGATAGTTGATATAAATAGCAGTGATGCTATCTTAGTTTGTTAAAACTTTTGATTAAATAAATATATCAGAGTTATTTGAGAAAATGTGTTAAGTGATTATGTTAAAATGTTTGAGTTAAACCTTAAATATTTAGAGCATTGAATAAAGATCTAATAAGCATATATTTTAACAGAAATATGCCACCGAGAAGAAGACCAAACCGTCAACCAACCCAAGAAGAATCGACGAACAACAACAACGCCAATGCTAACCCCGTTTAGCAATTGATGAACTTATTAGCTGGAGCAATTAATAATCAACCTCAAGCTCCACCCAATACGACGTTCAAGGATTTCAAGGCGGTGAGACAACCAGTTTAAAGGATCCATGAACCCGATAGAAGCTCAAACTTAGGTTATGAGGATGAAAAAAGTTTTCGGCGTCGACAGAGTCAGAGAGGACTAGAAAACTGCCTACACAACGTTTATGCTGAAATTAGAAGCTAGTTATTGGTGGCAAGCAAATAAGGTCCGTGTAGGAGAAGGTGTGATCAATTGGGAGAGGTTTAAGGAGATGTTCTTTGAAATGTACTTCCCGGCAAGCTAGCAAAACCAAATGGAGGTACAATTACTAGAATTGAAGCAAGGAAATATGTCTGTGCTAGACTATGTGGCAAGATTCAAAGAGTTGGCTAGGTTCGCCAAATATCAAGTGCACACGGATGAGAGAAAAGCAAGAAGGCTTGAATAGGGACTGAAGCTCTGTTGTATAGTAAAGTGTTAATGTTCCATTTGAAAACTTTTGTTGGAGTATTGGAGAAGGCCATCCTCGCTGAAGGTGGGAGCGATGCGGTGACTAAATATAATCAGGATCAGTAGAAGAAGAAGAGTGAAAATGAGGGAATTAATAAGGCCAGTGGCAGTAACACGGGAGGAAGTAACAATCAGAAGATGAGGTGGACTGACAACTCATTAACTGGAAATCAGCAAGGAGGTTAGAAGAAGAGAATCAAAATATACTCGACCTGTAGGAAAGCTCACCTGTGGGTTTGTATGAAGGGTAAACGGGTGTGCTACAATTGTGGTCAGGAAGGCCACATAGCACCTAACTGTCCCAACCCAAAGAAGGGCGACTGCTTCACTTATGGCTCAAAGGACCATCTGGCAAGGGACTGTTCCAAGAAGGGATCAGGATGGGCAGGATCAGGAGGGAACAAGGGAAATAACGCTGGAAGCACTTTAACTATCACGGGACCAACCGCAACCAACCGACCGACCGCCAGGACTTTCAACATGACAGTGCAGGATGCTGTGCAGTCTCGCGATGTGGTGTCAGGTATCATTTCGATCAATAAAGTTAATGCTTATGTTTTATTTGATTCGGATGCTACTTGTTTATTTATATCCGATGACTTTGCTAAGAACTTAGAATTGCCTAAGGATGAGTTAGAACACCCCATAAACATAGAAATTGTGAATAGAGAAGTGATCCCTGTTAAATACGTACACAATAATTATAGGGTGGATATTAAGGGTAACATTATGAACGTAGATCTTATCCCGATTAGACTTGGGAAATTTGACGTCATTTTTGGAATGGATTGGTTATTTAATTACGGGGCTGTAATTGATTACATGAAGAAATGTATTAACCTCATGACTCTGTCAAAGGTTGTATTCTATGGCAGCAAGTCGCCTAGACAAGCGAGTTGTCTGATGATGATGCAATCCAGGAAGTTGTTAAGACAAGGCTGTGTATGATATTTAGCTTACTAAGTCCACAGTCGTAAAGAGAACCCGAAAATAGAGGAGATACCAGTCGTGAGGGACTTCGCAGACGTATTTCTGGAAAATCTACCAGGACTTTCGTCAGATAGAGAGGTTGAGTTTGTGATCGATTTGGCACCAGGAACGGCTCCAATATAGAAGGCACCATACCGGATGGCACCGGTAGAGATGAAAGAATTGATGGTGCAACTACAAGAGTTGCTGGACAAGAAATACATTTAATCGAGCGTATCACCGTGGGGTGCACCGGTGTTATTTGTGAAGAAAAAGGACGGGACGATGCGGCTCTACATCGACTACAGAGAACTAAATAAGGTCACGATTAAGAATAGATATCCATTACCAAGGATTGACGACTTGTTCGACCAATTGAAGGGAGAAAGATATTTTTCTAAGATAGACTTAAGGATTGGTTATCATCAGCTGAAGGTGAGGCCAGAGGATGTACCGAAGACAGCGTTCAGAACGCGATATGGTCACTACGAATTTTTAGTGATATCATTTGGTCTAACGAATGCTCCTGCAGCATTTATGGGCATAATGAATGGAGTGTTCAAGATGTTTTTGGACAAATTTGTGGTGGTATTTATCGATGATATTTTGGTATACTCGAAGACCAAGAAAGAACATGTAGAGCATTTGAAGGTAACGTTAGAGGCGTTGAGAAGGGAGAAGTTGTATGCCAAGTTTTTGAAATGCGAATTTTGGATTGAGCGTGTCCAATTTCTCGGACATGTGATTGATAAAGACGAAATTTTGGTAGATCCATCCAAAGTTAAAGCTGTGATAAACTGGGATCAGCCGAGAACGCCGTTGGAAGTACGAAGTTTTCTTGGATTGGCAGGATATTACAGATGATTCATTCATGACTTTTCCAAGATCGCAACTTCGCTGGCAAATTTGACTAGAAAAGCTGTGAAATTCGTTTGGACGGAGAAGTGTGAGGAAAGCTATCAAGAACTTAAGAAGAGGTTGAGTACAACACCTGTGTTCTCTTCTAGATGACACAGGAAATTTTGTGGTTTATAGTGATGCGTCACATAAAGGACTTAGTTGTGTGCTTATGCAAAATGGCAGAGTCATTGCGTATGTGTCACGGCAGTTGAAGGACTATGAGAAGGGGAATCCAACCCACGACTTGGAGTTAGCTGCGATGGTTTTTGCTTTAAAGATCTAGAGACACTATATCTATGGGGAAAAATGTGAAATATATACAGACCACAAGAGTCTGAAATATATTTTTACACAGAAAGATCTGAATATGCGCCAAAGAAGGTGGTTAGAGTTAATTAAGGACTATGATTGCGAGATTTTATACCATCCGGGTAAGGCAAATGTGGTTGCCGATGCCTTAAGTAGAAAGGGTCGGGAGAAATTGATGATGTTGACCGCTCAGCAGGAGCTAATTTCGACGATGGAGAAACTGGAATTGGAAGTAAAGTATCCTATGGAGATTGACGAGAAGTTGTCCCAGACGCAAGCTGGTACAACTTTACTGGATAAAATTAAGGAAGCTCAACTTCAGGACAAAGAATGCGAGAAGGTGAAAAAGAAGATATCTAAAGGAATCGAACCGAGATTCAAGATGGACAATGAAGGAATACTGAGATTTGAGAGTAGAATCTGGGTACCGCCAGTGCCAAATATTAAGAAAAATATTTTGAGCGAGGCTCATAGCTCACGATATTCGATTCACCTTAGTAGTACCAAGATCTTCGACAACATTTCTGGTGGCTAAATTTGAAACGAGATGTTGCTTAGTGTGTTACCAAGTGTCTAATATATCAAAAAATGAAAGCAGATCATCAAAAGCCGAGTGGGTTACTACAACTGTTAGACATCCTAGAATGGAAATGGGAACATATTATGATGGATTTTGTGGTTGGCCTTTCGACAACTCAGAAGGCTATGACGCAGTATGTTTAAGACCTCAACTTTTTACAAATAAAATTGAATTTCCTCTAATTATTATTGTGAATAATAAGGTGTTAATTTGATATAATGCTTTGGTTATGGGTGAAATGTGTAAATTTTACAAAATAAGCAAGTGGTTATAAAATTTTCAGTATTGTCGGGGAATATTCATTTGGTCGTGGAATATTCTTGTTGTCGGGGAATATTCGTACGACGGTGCAACCATTTGTGGGTCCCATAACAGAAAACGGTCAGATAAAAAATGACAAGTTCGAGTTTTTATAAATAAAGACGTAGTTGTTACCGTTAACACTATTGAAATACCCGGTGGTTAAAATACAGTAATACGCGTGGTTGCATAGTAGCACACGGTATTCCACAGTATTGTTAGATTATTGATTTTTACGTAAGAAGGCACTACTCAATAATTGTTACAGTAATTACTGTTTAATATTCTATTTTATTGATTCAATAATTGTTACATTGATATTTTATATTGTTATTTCAATAATTGTCACTACACAGTATCTCCATTATCAGATCAATAATTCATATTATTTGAATAATATTGTTAGATAGCATTATTGGCAATGTCTAAGGAAGTTCTGTCTAGGAAAGGGGTTTGGTCACCTAATTGCGCGTCAATAAGGAGAAATCCTTAACGGAAAGCCCCCTCTTTCCTGTGAACGACCTGGTTGTCATAATTGTGATTCTGTAATATTATTTGTGAATAATTAATTATTAATTTATATGATAAGGAAATATTTATTTTATGTGGATGGATAGGGAAATATTTATTTTATGTGGACATAAATGAATGAATTAATGCTGAGGTGTTTTATCAGTATTTTGTCGGAATGGAGATATTAAAAATCATCCGTATGTGGATTTTGGATATTTTTTGTTTGGAATTTGAAAAAATTTTCTTCTACAAAGTTGTAGAGAATTTAATTTCCTATGGAATGGACATAAAATTTGAATTTTTCTGATAAAAGGGCTATTTATTATGAATTATTGAAGTTTCGAAAATAAATATTTTTTTTAAAACATGGGTGGGCCCTACTTTTGGTTGGTGTGGAAATTTTGATTTTTGGTGGGCCCCACTTGTGGTGGCTGATATTTTGGTCAAGAATGTGTGCGTAGAATTTTTTTTTGATAAATTAATATATTATTAATTTAGTCTGCTTTGGCGTTCTAGCATTTTCCTATAAATAGGGTGCTTAGTTAGAATTGAAAATCACACCAGAAACAAACTTTCTCTCTTCATATATTATCGAGCGTATTTTGTGAGTATTTAGATAATTTGAGAGTTGCTATTTAGTGCAAGTTTTCTTCAGCATTACATCTAATATTTCAGTCAGAAGTACTATTCTTTTGAGGTAAGGGATGTTATTTTCTTCGTAAATGATATTATTTCCTTCAATATCATTATGCCGAAATATTGATATGAATTTTATTGTGAAATTTCTACCTTTTATGTTGGGATTACTATTCACGTATACGACACTATTCGCGAATACAGTACAATTTACGAAAAAAATTAAATTTTCTCTTCTTTGTCCAAGATGTCTATTATGGTTATTATATTTGATTGTATCAATGTTTTGATCTTCATTCTTGAATTTTACTCCACTATGGTTTATTATGGAGCGTTTTTGAACTTGGATTATCTAAAGTACGAATTCCTAATCTTTGTCCTTTTATCTCACTGGATTCGTTTCTTTAAAATATTTTTTATCATCCTCAATCCTAAATGATGATATAACTGTATATCTTTGGCATGTAGTGCAAAGATGAATGATTACCTGATGAATATTTTTGGCTCGTAGTGCAAAGATGAACAGGTGTTGAGATGAACATGACTAACTGGTGATACAAATGAATATCTTTGGCCCGTAGTGTAAAGATGAATATTTGATGCAAGATGTATATTGATTGATGTTGCCGGGATAAAATATTGATGATGGACTTTTAAATTCATAGATGATAGTAGATTTCATTATCTACTTAACTCTTCTAATGAATTGTTATTTTCGCTGCGAATATTGATCTAAAACTGGTTGTCCATTATATTTTATCTGATTTGTTGAAGGCTAACGATAATTTGTTGTTCATTATCTTAGTCATAATATTTTTTACTGGGCCAGTTGAGCTCCTTTTTCTTTTTTTCTATTTTTCTTCTCAGGAGGTGAGGATATAGCAGGAACTAGTCGGGGTATGGAGTGATGGTTCTAGAAAGTTGTTTTAGCAGTCCTCACTATTTTTGTGAAATAATATATCAATAATTGTAATAAGGACTTATTTGAGTTTGAATACTGTCTAGAAGACAATATTTGTATTTAAACTCATAGTATATGTGTTGACGTATTTTGCACGACAATTGTAATAATGAAGTTGTAGTTGTTTCTATACCATGTATTTGGCGACTCAGAATGAGTGATGTATACCTATTTTGGGGGCGTCACAGTTGGTATCAGAGCTTAGGAATATGGTCTCTGGCGGAGATGAAGGAATAGAAATAGGAGGGGAGACACGAGTAAATCCTTCGCTAGTGTGTCCTACCTAAGCTTATTTGTTTGGTCGGTCATAATATAGGGATATTATGTGGCATATTAATTTCTTTAATTAATCCTTATTTTATGGCAGTATTTGAGAATGACAGCTGTAAATGTTAACAATAGAGTGAATGAAACCGTGGAGAAACTTTTAATCACCAACTAGGGGAACGTGCAACAGGAAGGAAATATTTCTCCTGTAAACAACACTACCGAACAAACAATGAATTATGGAATGTTAAGAAGCTTTTTGCAGTTCATGCAAAATCAGACGAGAGAGACTCGTGTACAAAATATGGGTGGAAATGATAGCAATGCGCGGCTTGTCACAACCAAACAGTTCAAAGAGTTGGGACCAACAAAATTTATGGGAAAACTGGATCCGATCAAGGTGGAAATGTGGGTTAAGCAAACTACCAATATATTTGATGTCTTGGGATGCACGAAGGAACAGAAGGTTCCATTCGTCACCTTTATGTTCCGTGGTGAGGCAGATTACTGGTGGAAATCTGTGAAGCGTACCCAGCCTGCCGCACTCAACATGTCTTGGGAAACGTTTTAGAAATTGTTCAATGACAAATACTTTCCTAAAAGTATTCGTCATATGAAGGAGGTAGAGTTTATTAGACTAGAACAGAATAACATGACTGTGTCCCAGTACGAGGCTAAGTTTGCAGAATTATCTAGGTTTGTACCTCATTTGGTAGAGAATGAGGAACGTATGATGCGGATGTTTCTGAGAGGTCTGAAACCCGAGATTCAGCAATATCTTATTTCCCACAAATTTTCTCTATATTCAGTTATTGTTAACATGGCTCAATTATTAGAGCGAGATAATGAGTATGTTCTTTTAGTTCCTTGAAGCACAATAGTTATCTAGAAGGGAGGGTTGAATAGATATTTAAAATTCTTCTCGTTTTACTTTGTTAGTTTTGATAATAATTCAAACACAGTGGAATTAAGATTTGTTTGATCTCCCTTTTTAGCTATAGTGAGTTAGTGAGAGTGAGGCAGTTATAACAGTTATAGCAGTTATAGCAAGAATGCAATAGACACAGTAGTTTTAAGTGGTTCAGAGCACTTAAAGCTCCTAGTCCACTCTTCTACTCTTCGAGTAGGAAATCCACTAAGGATATCTTTTACACTTTATGAATCTCACAGATTCCTTCTAGACAAGCAGTCTAGGCACTTCTCAGTTCACTCTTGAACTCTTCAAGTCCAGCAGACTTGGTTCTTCATAGTTCACTTTAGAACTCTTCAAGTCCTTTTGACTTGGAATTTCTTACTTCACTTGATTGGTAGTTGATGAGTTCTTGATTGGTGCTACTTAGTTGTCGTCAAGCTTTTGTTCAAAAGAACTGAGTAGCTAAGAAAGCTTTCTCTTATTTAGATCGTAGAGTTGAGCGTTGAGTGTTCTTCAGCGTTTTGTTCAATGCTTGCTTTTTTGAATCACCTTCAGATGTTTTGCATATATGTGATCCTTGAAATCTATCCGTTGAAGAAATCCGTTGATGCATTAAATGAGTTTAACATTTCTGAACTTTGATGGTGACTTTTCTGCACATCTTCTGAATTGCATTCTGACCCACTGACATAGCAGACTGCTTTCTCACCTAATACCTGAAAAGGTGTTTTCCTCTGTCCAATGGTACTTTCCTTAGCTTCTTTAATACGTTTTTTTGTTGTATACTAAGGATATCTTTTATATCATTGGGACTGGTGAGGACTTTAACGTTTATAACCCATTCCACATTTGTTGAGATTTATCTTTAAAACAAATGGTCAGGGCTCGATGCTTCTGACACAGGCAGATGATACTCTACGATTCAGATCGTGGTGTCTTGCCACCTTGGTGTTTGATCCGTCAATAGCAAACGAGAACACTATGATTTCTCTTAAGGACTGGCACACTACGATCTTTACTTGCTTGTCTTGCAGACTCTACGTTTTCGAGAGCACACTACGATCTCTGAGTTGGCTCGGCAAACATTGGGACCACTCTACGATTTCTAGAGAGGCCCTTTAAGGCAAACATACTATGATCCTTGATTCTTTACGATTCTGCCTTGGCTTCTGCAAACTCTTGATCAGCTCAATAGACTGCGATTTTGTTGAAGCCTATCTATTATATTTCAAGACATAGATCAACCTAACATCTTTGATCTCTTTATCTATACATTCATTTACAGAATGATAAGCATTAAAAGCTTAGATCAACCTAACAAATTTGATCTATCATTAAGTCCTTGTACATATATTCCTTGAAGGACTTTACATATAATCATGAGCATTTACTTTAAACATTAAATCAAAATATGCACTCTCCCAACAATTTCCCCCTATTTGTTGTTCACATAACCAAGGAGATTTGTTGTCATGATTATCAATTTCTAGATGCAATTACTAGAAAGTAAATATGACTTTATATTTCAGTGAGCAGTTGAAATTTCTAGAGAATAAGCATGAATTTATTGATGTTTGAAGATAGATATTACATTTAAGTTTGGCTACATCAATAAGAAATAAATTTCAACTTATCTCTATTTCTTCGGCCTTTTGCCTCGTGGAGGATTGGCATACTCCTCAGCTCTTCTTTTCCTACTGGCTTCGTCTCTCCTGGCTTGATCTTCCAGCTTGCTTTGACTTAGTCTTGGATTATGATCATGCCTATTCATGAATGTAGGATCTCCAATTGGCATTCTTAGACCTGTGGTGGTCACTTCTTGTGAGTTGGGAGTTGGCCCTTGACTCCTTAATGGTTAAGCCATAATAATTGGCTCACCATCAGATCGTTGAGTTTGATGGCCAGATCATGAAGTCTGATGATGATACTGCCTTAGAGGAGGACTCATTGATGATTGAGCTAAGAATGTGCTTCTGCCTCTGCCCTTGCCCTTGCCTTGATCTCCTTTCCCTTTATTCTCCCCTTTATGTCAGCATCCAGGGTTCGAATGTCTTCTGAGAGGCGAGTAATTCCTTGGACAAGCTCGTTGAGCTGACTTTGGGTTTGAGCAATGTCTTCTCGATTCTCTTTGATTAGAGCATCAGATCGAGCTTCCCTTCATTGGAGGATGTCCAGGACATTGTCAGTCTGCTTCCCTTGGCTTATGAAAAATTCTTGGAATTCTTTCACGGCAGTGTAGATTTGTGTTGCTGTCCAACATAAGTTTGTTCTGAGACTTTTGAGTCATCTGTAAGATAAGAACAGCATCTCTGTGTCTCTTAGCAGCTTGAAAGCGGATCTGATCCCTGTCATTTATTCTCTTAATCATCTCTTTTATGATCTCCCTAAGCTTTTTTGTGAGCTCAGAGCTTAGGGTGCTTGGGAGAGCATTGGCAGCATTGATCATTTTAGTCTGTCTCATTTGAATGAGTTCAGTGTGAGCTTCAAGGCTGTCGTCTATGTCCTTGGTCACTTTCTTGGAAGCTTCTTGCAACTCAGTTTTGGTGGGAAGATTTGAAAGGAGTTCACAGAGTTGTGGATTGTTTAGAGGTGGGGTTCTCGTGTATTGATCTTGTAGGGTCTAGAGAGCAAGATCAAGATTGAAATATTCATTTGAGGACGAGGAGGGAATTTCTGACGGAGGGGCTTATATTTGGGCTTCTTGAGTAGGTGGCTCTACGATTTGAGTGTGTGACTCTACGATTGGGCTCAAGTTAATAATCATAGAGATGAGAGGAGATGGTATCAAAATGAAGTTTAGCATATTTGGTTCGTCAATTACAGAATGTTGGGATTCTGTTATTGGGAATTAATTAAATGGATTGAGGATCACTTCCAACCATTTTGGGAATTAATAGAATTAACTAAAGAATGATGGTGGACTGTGATTAACTCTAAAAGAGATTGGGATAGATAGTACCTCATGCTCATTCTTTGAAGAAGGGCCATTTGTGATTAGCTGTCTGGCAAAGTTGAAGTTGCCTGGAAATCCATGAGCTAGCATTGAGATTGCAGGATATGCTTTGAAGCTCCAGAACATGTGATCCCAGAAGTTGAGAATTTGAGCTCTATGGAAAAGCATCATGGGTAGATAGGAGAACTGATTGTAGTTAGCTCTCATATACCCATTATAGCCCACGACTATAATCTCGATCTCATCATCTTCTTCTTCTTCTCTGTCTTCTTTCGAGGATTCCACTACATCAATGACCTCTTTTTGACTTTCTTGCTCTGGTGCTCTCTCATCTTTCTCAGGTGCAGCTTCTACTGCCATAGGGATATCATGAGGCTCCCCCTCAACATGATCATCCATTTGCATTTCAAATAGCTCCCCCTCAGCTGGAGCATTCTCTAGAGTGAGAACTTCAGGCAGCTCCCCTCAGCTTGAGCTATTTCCTTCTAGCTTGCCTTGGATAACTCCTTCTCAGAAGCTATCTTTTTATTTTCTTCTTTAAGTACTCCTTCATTGACGAGGATGTACTTTTTGACCAATTTTCTTCTTGGTTTCCTAGGCTTAGCCACAGCCTTAGGACTCTCTTCAGCTTCAGCTCTGAGTGGTTTATCAGTCTAAGAGTCTGTCGCAGCAACTTCTTTAGGAGAGGAGTCTAGTCTGGTCTCTACGATCGGTAGAGACTCTACGATCGAAGAGACAGAGGGCTTCTTGGATTGGTGACTGTGTTTATTCTTCTTCAGCAGCTGAGAGATGGTAACTCTATCTTCATCTGCCTCAGCCTGCTATTCTTTCCTTCTCAAAATCCTCAGAGTTTCAATGTCAGAACACTCTTAAGGTATATCAGTGGTTGACCCTTGAGGTTCTTCTACCATTTTCAGCTTTCTTTTGCCATTGCTTTTTCTAACTAAAGAAATGGGTTCTTTGTTGATCTCTTCCTCTTCTTCTTCAGTCTCCTTGACAACAGACATATTTCTTGGAATCCCTGATTCCTTTGCATCATCTGTCCTTCCACTGGACTCAGACATCATTCTTACATTTTCTGTTGGATTCCTTTTCCAGTTCTCGAACAGCTGCTAAGTCATTCTTCTGTTCGGATTGATGGACTCTCCTTCAGCATCCCCAATCTTATCACCCAAAGTAGACTGTAGGATGATACTTATGAATCGCCCGTAGAGCATCTTTTCAGAGCTCTTTAACTTCTTCGAGCTAAGTATCAACTTCCCAATCCATTCCAGTAGTAGGGCTCCATAGTTGAGTTGAATCCCACAACTTATGGTTGTCATGAGCTTGAGCTGCACTTCGTTTACAGAGTCATGGCTGGAGCTCTTGCAGCATATGCATTTCCCAACAATGCCTGCCAAAAATTCATACCTCTGGGAAACTTTTTCTTCTTGTACCCTTTGACAGTGGGGAACTTCTTGTGGTGCATTCTCTTAAGTCCTTCATGGAAATCGATGCCCTCTATGAATGAAAACCCTTTTGATTTGAAACCTAGGGCTAGATTTATGTCCTCAGCCTTGAGCTTGATTTCCACGTCCCTGACCCTCATAGTGATGTCGTCATTCTCGAACACACCATTTTTGTAGAATTCTTTTATCAGCTTAGGGTAGATCCATGTGCTCGTACCCAGGGCCTCTTCAAGACCAGCTTTCTTTATCAGAGACAGAGTTTTAAGAAACTTGGGGTCAGTTGTCTTGAACTCTTCGAAATAGAGTCTGTAACCATAGATGACGTTTGAAGCTGCCATTGATTTCTTTGCACTGTGTATGATTGTGTGAGCTTTTCGGAAGGTTAGGGTTTCTTGTAGAGAGAGAGATAGAGATGAGCTTTTTGAACTTCTGATTTCAAAAAGGTGTTTTCAAACTGTACTTGTACCTTCCCTCTCTCCATTTGCTTAGTGGGGCATGTGTCAAATTCTGCTTGGCTCTACAAGTTTGATTGATGAGGAATGTACTGATTTGCCCTTAGCTCTTTCTGAGCTAATGTATCCTTTGGGATGACTACGATCGTTGAGGTAGTCTTTATGCTTGTCAAGTCTGCTCTGCCATCGTCGAGTCTGCTCTGCAATCGACGAGTCTGCTCTGTAATTGACGATTTTGAACTGCGATCGTCAAGTCTGTACTACGATCGTCGAGGCTGCTCGGGTCCTTATGATGAACTTTTGACTCAGCATTCTTCTCGGCTTAAGGTAGCTCAGGAAGGGCCAACCTCATAGAGTGAATCAAGGGTTAGGTTTGTTTCTGAGGTGCTTATCAGAGAGATTGCTTTGTTTTGTTAAACTTTATCATCACAGGATTCTCCTTCGTTTTGTTAATGGAGCTCTGCCATCGTTGAGTCTGCACTGAGATCGTTGAGTTTGCACTGCGATCGTTGTCTTTCATGTCACTGCAGCTCTACGATCGTGGACTTCCTTTGATCATGTCTACGATTTCGAACATAGCCTTTATATCTTCATGGTTAGCACAAACTAGAGCATAGATTTCATGGTTGTAAATTAAGCATGCCTAGCTCACTTATTAATTTGTTAAACCTGGATTCATCTAGAGGCTTTGTAAAGACATCAGCAAGTTAATTTTCAATAGGGATATATTGTAAAGATATGGTTCCATTTTGCACATGATACCTAATTAAGTGATACCTTATTTCTATATGCTTAGTCCTAGAATGCATGACAGGATTATGAGTTACTGCTATGGCACTTGTGTTATCACAGTGAACAGGTATAGATTTGAATTCAAACCCATAGTCTGCTAGCTGATTTTTCATCCATAGGATCTTAGCACAGTAGCTGCCAGCAGCAATGTATTCAGCTTCTGCAGTTGAAGTAAATACTGAGTTTTGCTTTTTGCTAAACTAGAACACAAGTCTATTTCTTAGCAGCTGACAGGTGCCACTAGTACTTTTTCTGTCTATTTTGCAACCTGCAAAGTCAGCATCTGTATATCCTGTTAGTTCAAATAAGGACTCCTAGGGATACCAAAGCCCCAAGTAAGGTGTGCCCTTGAGGTACCTGAAAATCCTTTTTACAGCAGTTAAGTGTGATTCCTTAGGATTAGCTTGAAATCTAGCACATATGCATGTTGCAAATATTATGTCTGGTCTACTGGCAGTCAGATATAGAAGAGAGCCTATTATACTTCTATATTGAGTTATGTCAATACTTTTACCTTTTTCATCTTTGTCAAGCTTGGTTGCTGGAGCAATTGGGGTTTTCATGGGAGAGGCTAATTCCATGCCATACTTTTTAAGTAAGTCTTTAATGTACCTGACTTGGTTTATGAAGATTCCTTCATCAGTCTGCTTCACTTGCAGTCCAAGGAAGAAGTTCAGCTCACCCATCATGCTAATTTCAAACTTGCTCTACATAAGCTTGGAAAATCTCTTGCATAACTTTTCATCAGTAGATCCAAAAATAATGTCATCAACATAAATTTGAACTAATAAGACTTTGTCTTTATGCTTTCTAAGAAATAATGTGGTATCTACTCTACCTCTAGTGAACCCATTTTCAATAAGAAAGTTAGTTAGTATTTCATACCATGCTCTAGGTGCTTGTTTAAGACTATATAAGGCTTTGTTTAATCTATAAACATAATTAGAAAGAGATGGATTGATGAAACCTGGAGGTTGCTCTACATAGACTTCTTCTTGAAGTTCACCATTCAGGAATGCACTTTTGACATCCATCTGAAAGACCTTGAATTTCATGTGAGTAGCAATGTCAAGGAATATTCTGATGGCTTCTAGTCTGGCAACATGTGCAAATGTCTCATCGTAGTCAATGCATTCTTCCTGAGAGTAACCCTTGGCCACTAGTCTTGCCTTATTCCTAGTTATTACTCCATCTTCATCCATCTTATTTTTGAAGACCCACTTGGTTCCAATGACAGGATGACTCTTTGGTCTTGGTACCAATCTCCATACTTTTCTTCTTTCAAACTGATTAAGTTCTTCCTACATGGCTTCTATCCAGCTGGAGTCTTCCATAGCATCCTCTATCTTCTTAGATTCCATTTGTGACAGGAAGCTTAGATAGAAACATTCATTTTGGGTGGCAGCTCTTGTTTTGACTCTTGCACTAGGATCTCCAATGATTAAGTCTTGAGTGTGATCTCTTGCCCATCTATTTCCTGTTGGGACATCTGTCCTGATGCCTTCTTGTCTGAGATCTTCAAGATCTATTTCTGCTTCTTGATGTGGAGGTTCGTTGTCTTACGTAGGCCTCTCTACGATCTCATTTCCTTGCTCAACTATTTCACTATCTGGAACTACGATCGTAGTGTTGAGCTCGACGACCTCGTTCGTAGTGTCTGAACTGTAGGTCATAGTGTCTTGAGGCACTGTTTTGTCTAAGTCTGTCTTATCAAATATGATGTGAATTGAGACTTCAACACTCAGTGTCTTCTTATTGAACACTCTGTAATCCTTACTATCTGTGGCATACCCAAGAAAGATTCTTTCGTCTGACTTGGGTTGGAACTTTGTTAAATACTGCTTTCCATTGTTGGGAATGTAGCATGCACAGTCGAATACATGGAAGTAGCTGTCACTCGGCTTTTTTTCTTTCCACAGTTCGTAGGGAGTCTTCTTAATCGTAGAGTGTATCAGTGATCTGTTCTGAGTGTAGCATACAGTGTTGACAACTTCTGCCAAGAAGTATTCAGGCAGATGGGCTGCTGCTAGTAGAGTTCTTCCAACCTCTATCAACGTTCTGTTCTTTCTCTCAGCTACTCCATTTTGTTGAGGAGTTTGTGGAGCTGAGAAGTTGTGACTGATGCCATTGTCTGTGCAGAACTGGTCCATTTCTGAGAAGTCGAATTCTCTGTCATGATCACTCCTTATAGCATTGATTTTCTCCCCTTTCTCGTTTAACACTAGTTTGAACATCTTGATCAGTTGGGAGCTTATTTCATCTTTCGAGGTTAGAAAGAATACCCATGTGAATCTGGTGTAATTGTCCACTACGACTAGTGAGTATCTCTTCCCTCCAAGGCTCGTTGTTGGAATTGGCCCAAATAGATCCATGTGAAGCAGCTGTAGGGGCTTGTCAATTGAGTTGACAGTTTTGCTCTTGAATGAGCTTCTGGTCTGCTTTCCAAGCTGACAAGCATTGCACGGCCTTTCTTTGACGAAGTTGAACTTGGGTAAGCCTGCAACTAGATCTTTTGAGGCTAGTTTGGACATGCTCTTGAAGTTGAGATGAGACAGTCTCCTATGCCATAGCCAGATCATTTCTTCAGATGCATTAGCCAGAAAGCATATTGTCTCGTCTGAGCTTAATTGTTCAAGATTTACTGTATAGACATTTCCTTCTCTTGTTTCGGTTAGCTTTATAGCAGATGTCTTTAAATCTCTGACTTGACATTGATTGTTGAGGAATGTTACTTGATGACCCTTGTCGCAGAGTTGGATAATGCTCAGAAGATTGTGTTGTAGTCCTTCCACATAGGCCACTTTACTGAAGGACACTGCACCATTCCCAGCTGAGCCATATCCTCTTGTCTTGCCAGAGCCATTATCTCCAAAGATGACTGAGGGACCCTCCTTTTCTATGTAGTTAGACAGAAGGGCTTTGTTCCCAGTCATGTGCCTTGAGCATCCACTGTCCAGATACCAGGTTGTGATCGTGGAGCTCTGTTCCTGTGGTAACATTAAACTTTCATTTTGGTACCCATATTTGCATGAGTCCTACTTTGTTAGTACCCTTGGGAACCCAAATCTGCTTGATTTTGGGTCTCACATGCATAGGATTATAATAGCATTTTGCAGCCTTGTGGCCAGCCTTATTGCACACAAAACTTCTAATATGATGCATGCTTGTGTGTGTATGAGGATTCTTCCTCCATTTGGACTTTTGTGGATCTTTTGTCATCCTTCTGTTAAACTGATTTTCCTTCTTACATGTGTCCTTGTGTTTCATGATTTGTGAGTGTACCTTTCCTCTACTGTTCCTTCCTAGTTGGTTCGTGGAGTTGATTTTACTCGACTCTACGATCCTTCGAGGTTAGAGAGTAGTGGCTAGGTTACTCTTCTCTTTTCTGAAACCCAGGCCAGCATGAGATCCTTTACTCCTTGGAATGTGGATTGAATCAGTAGAGCAGGGTTGGACTAGCTCATCCTTCTGTGAGGATTTCACAAATATAATGCCTCTCCTAAAATTTGAGGCATTAATAGTGCTAGTTTTCTTTACCTTTTCTAAACATGGCTCTGAGGTGGATTCCCCAAAGCCTAATCCTGTTCTGTTAGAGACACTTCTCTGGCTAGAGATCAGGGAGTTCATGGATGAAGAGGATTTATTCCATGTAGAGATTGTCTTTTCTAGTTTCTCAATTTTAGAGGTTAGACTTGACTCTCTTTGTGCATTAAGCTCATTGGTCTATTATAAGAGCTTATTCTCAGCTTCAAACTTGGAGAGAGAGTCAGTACTTAGAAGGGTTGTTTCCAGCTCTTCTTGAACTTTCTCTTTCTCCTTTTGAAGACGTAAATAGTCCTTAGATAGAACTCTAAACCATTTCATATATTGATGCAAATCAGATGTTATGCCATGCAGTGCAGTTCTTAAATCATCAATGTCTACATCAAGAGAGTTGAAGTCAAATACCTTATCTATACTTACTTCATGTATGTTGGAGTTCTGTTGTCCTTTGCATGCTTGGCCATCAGGCAAAGATTTGCCATTTGAGGATCTTCATCATCTCCAAATTTGGAAGTTGAGTCATTGTCTGAGTCACTCCACGATCCTCCAGCTACAAGGCCTTTGTCTTTCTTCTAAGGTCTTTTGTTGCCTTTGTATTCCTTCTTTGGATGTGATTTCTTCTTTAGTTCTTCTTTAAGGGGTTTGTTGCAGTTAGCAATGAAATGGTCAGGCTTCTTGCAATTGTAGCATAGATCATTTATCTGCTCTTGGCTGCTGTAGTTGCTGACTTTCTTTGGTTTGTTGATTCTGCCTTGACGCATGAACCTTCTTAGTCTTTTTACCAGCATAGCAAAGTCCTCATCATCATTTTCGTCATAGTCAGAGTCATTTTCAGTATTGACTTTGGAGGTGTTGTAAGTTGCTTTAAGTGCAACACCCTTATCCTTCTTTCTTCCTTCAGATAGAGTTTCTGCTCGTTGAGTCAGCACCAGTACGTATGTAAGAAGGTTGCCATATAACTGTTGAACAATCATCTCATGGAGATTCTTTGACTCTCTAATAGTAGTGGTTTTGGCATCCCACTTGCTTGGTAAGGCTCTCATGAACTTTATGATTAGATCTTTGTTTGGATAGATCTTTCCATAGGCTTGTAGAGAGTTGAGCAGAACATTGAATCTCTTGTATGTGGCAGTGACGTTTTCTCCTTGAACGTGTGCAAACATTTCATATTGCGGTGTCAGGAGAGATTGTTTGCTTTCTCTGACTTCTTCTGTTCCTTCATGCATGATGAGCAATGCTTCCCAAACCTCCTTTGCTGTTTTGCTGTTGACCACATTTTCGAACAAATCATCTTCTAAGGATTGGAACAAAATGTTCTTGGCCTTTTTGTCGAGTTGAACAACTCTCTTCTCATTGTCTATCCATTCTCCTTTGACCTTGATCTATATTTTGTTTGGGTCGTCTATAGTTGGTGCAAGCTTTGTAGGAACGTAGGGCCCATTCTAAACAGTTTCAAATAGATCTTCATCTATTGAATCCATGTATGCTTGCATCCGAACCTTCTAGTTGGTGAATTTATCTTTGTTGTACATAGGTGGCTTGCTGTCTCCTCCAGTCTTTGATTCGCTTGATAAGTGTGCCATTGGATCTACTTAAGCTTTGTAGGCTATATAATAGAACCTGCTCTGATACCAATTGTTAGTTCCCTGAGGCACAATAGTTATCTAAAAGGGGGGTTGAATAGATATTTAAAATTCTTCTCATTTTACTTTGTTAGTTTTGATAATGATTCAAACACAGCGGAATTAAGATTTGTTTGATCTCCCTTTTTAGATAGAGTGAGCTAGTGAGAGTGAGGCAGTTATAACAGTTATAGCAGTTATAGCAAGAATGCAATAGACAAGGCAGTTTTAAGTAGTTCAGAGCACTTAAAGCTCCTAGTCCACTCTTCTACTTTTCGAGTAGAAAATCCACTAAGGATATCTTTTACACTTTCTAAATCTCACAGATTCTTTCTAGACAAGCAGTCTAGGCACTTCTCAGTTCACTCTTGAACTCTTCAAGTCCAGCAGACTTGGTTCTTCATAGTTCACTTTAGAACTCTTCAAGTCCTTCTGACTTGGAACTTCTTACTTCACTTGATTGGTAGTTGATGAGTTCTTAATTGGTGCTACTCAGTTGCCGTTAAGCTTTTGTTTGAAAGAACTGAGTAGCTGAGCAAGCTTTCTCTTTTTCAGATCGTAGAGTTGAGCGTTGAGTGTTCTTCATCGTTTTGTTCAATGCTTGCTTTTTTGAATCACCTTCAGATGTTTTGCACATATGTGATCCTTGAAATCTATCCGTTGAAGACATCCATTGAAGCATTAAATGAGTTTGACATTTCTGAACTTTGATGGAGACTTTTCTGCACATTTTCTGAATTGTATTCTGGCCTACTGACATAGCAGACTGCTTTCTCACCTAACACCTGAAAACGTGTTTTCCTCTGTCCAATGGTACTTTCCTTAGCTTCCTCAATACGTTTCTTTGTTGTATACTAAGGATATCTTTTATATCATTGGGACTGGTGAGAACTTCAACGTTTATAACCCATTCGACATTTGTTGAGATTTATCTTTAAAACAAATGGTCAGGGCTCGATGCTTCTGACACAGGCAGATGATACTCTACGATTCAGATCGTGGTGTCTTGCCACCTTGGTGTTTGATCCGTTAATAGCAAACGAGAACACTATGATTTCTCTTAAGGACTGGCACACTACGATCTTTACTTGCTTGTCTTGCAGACTCTACGTTTTCGAGAGCACACTACGATCTCTGAGTTGGCTCGGCAAACGTTGGGACCACTCTACGATTTCTGGAGAGGCCCTTTAAGGCAAACATACTATGATCCTTGATTCTCTACGATTCTGCCTTGGCTTCTGCAAACTCTTGATCAGCTCAATAGACTGCGATTTTGTTGAAGCCTATCTATTACATTTCAAGACATAGATCAACCTAACATCTTTGATATCTTTATCTATACATTCATTTACAGAATGATATACATTAAAAGCTTAGATCAACCTAACAAATTTGATCTATTATTAAGTCTTTGTACATATATTCCTTGAAGGACTTTACATATAATCATGAGCATTTACTTTAAACATCAAATCAAAATATGCACTCTCCCAACATGTTCAACCGAGGGACTACAACCAGGGTCATACCGATGGCAGCATTCATCGGAGCAATGACAAGCTATATGCCAAGCTGAAGAAATGCGAGTTCTGGCTTGAGGAAGTATAATTCCTTAGGCACTTGGTGTCAAAACATAGAGTATCTGTCGACCCGGCAAAGATTGAAGCAATACAAAGTTGGGAGCAACCGAAGTCAGTGACCGAAGTACGTAGCTTTCTGGGCTTAGCTGGTTACTATCGAAGATTCATGGAAGGGTTTTCTCAAATCGCTACTCCATTAACTCAGCTGACTCAGAAAGATATAAAATTTGTATGGAGCATGGAATGCGAGAAGAGTTTCCAAGAGCTCAAGAGGAGACTCATTTCGGCACTTGTTCTGACAATACCATCTGGTTCGGATGGATTTGTTATCTACAGCGATGCTTCAGGCAAAGGGTTAGGATGTGCTCTCATGCAACATGGGAAAGTCATAGCCTATGCCTCGCGATAACTTAAAGAATATGAGGAGAATTATCCTACTCATGATTTGGAGTTGGCAGCAGTCATTTTTGCATTGAAGATCTGGAGGCATTACCTGTATGGGGGAGAAAGTGGAGATTTATACGGATCATAAAAGCCTCAAATATTTTTTCACCCAAAAGGAACTCAACATGCGGCAACGACGTTGGCTCGAGTTATTGAAATATTACGACCATACTATTCAATATCATCTTGGAAAAGCGAATGTGGAAGCTGACGCGTTGAGTAGAAGATCGTATGCGGGTACGAGTGCGATGTTGTTAACGCAAAGACCCATTTTGTACGACTTACAAAGGATGAAGATAGAGTTAAAGGCTCCAAGTACCCACGTGATAATATCAAACATACGAGTAAAATCGACTTTAATCGATAAAGTTAAAGCTGCTCAAGCTACGGACCTGAAGTTGATGCGTATTAAGAAGAAAGTGCAAGAAGGTGTTATTCTAGAAGCAAGAATCGATGAAGAAGGAATACTTCGAGTCAACTCCAGACTTTGTGTTCCTAACGATTCTGATCTGAAGCATAGAATCATGAAGGTGACACACAACACACCGTTTGTAATCCATCATGGGAGTACCAAAATGTATCATGATCTTCGACATACATTTTGGTAGAGCAATATGAAGAGAGAGATCGTAGAGTTTATCTCGAGGTATTTAATTTGTTAACGTGTAAAGGTAGAGTATCAAGTGCCAAAGGGTCCATTGCAACCACTTGAGATTCCGAAATGGAAGTTGGAACACATTACCATGGATTTCGTTATGGGTCTTCCCAAGGTTTCTCAAGGCATAGATGCGATTTGGATTATTGTTAATAGATTAACTAAGTCTGCCCATTTCTTGCCTATACAGTAGACTTATTCCCCTGAACGTCTTGCTCGTATATACATAAATGAGATTGTGAGATTGCATGGCATGCCAGTATTCATAGTTTCGGATCGTGACCCAAGATTCACTTCACGATTTTGGGTTAGCTTGCAGAAAGCTATGAGCATGGACTTACGATTCAGATCTGCATACCAACCTCAAACGGACGGGCAACCAAAAAGGACTATTTAAACTCTTGAAGATCTATTAAGACTGTGTCCTAGATTTCAAAGGGAGTTGGGATAAGTACCTACCATTGGTGGAATTCTCCTACAACAACAGTTATCAAGCAAGTATAGGCATGGCTCCATTCGAAGCGTTGTATGGACGAAAGTGTCGCTCTCCAATATGTTGGGATGAGGTGGGAGAAGAAACGTTGGGACCAGAGTTGGTACGAATGACTACAGAGAAGATCCAAATGATTCGACAACGTATACAAATGGAACATGATCGACAAAAGAGTTATGCGGATCTTCATCAAAAAGACGTGGAATTTAATATTGGGGATAAATGTATTATTACGTATTGCTCCATGGAAGAGAGTTACAAGATTTGGGAAGAGAGAAAAGCTCAATCCATGATTTGTTGGTCCATTTCAGATTCTTGATCGAATAGAAAATGTGGTCTATAGACTCGAATTACCTCCAAGCATGTCTCGTGTTCATAATATTTTTCACATATCTATGCTTCATAAATATGTGAAAGACCCGGACCACATTATTGAGTTAGAACTAGACGAGATAACCGAAGATTTAACGTACGAGGAGGTACCTGTCAAGATCTTGGATAGAAAGGAGCATGTCCTACACACTAAGGTTATACCACAAGCTAAGGTTTTGTGGAGGAACCATGCTATTGAGGAAAGGACCCGGGAGTTAGAATCGAAAATAAAAGCGAGGTACCCTCACCTTTTTGAAACACCAGGTACGTACATCAATTTCGAGGATAAAATTTCATAAGGTGGGGAGGTTGTAAGACCCCAACTTTTTATACATAAAATCAATTTTTCTCTAATTATTATTGTGAATAATAAGGTGTTAATTTGATATAATGCTTTGGTTATGGGTGAAATGTGCAAAATAAGCAAGTGGTTATAAAATATTCATTGTTGTCGGGGAATATTCGTTTGGTCGTGGAATATTCTAACTGTCGGGGAATATTCATACGACGGCACAACCATTTGTGGGCCCCATAACAGAAAATAGTCGGATGAAGGAAACGACATGCTTGAGTTTTTATAAATAACAGCGTAGTTGTTACCGTTAACACCGTTGGAATACCCGGTAGTTAAAATACAGTAATACGCGTGATTGCACAGTAGCACACGGTATATCACAGTATTGTTAGATTATTGATTCTTACGTAAGAAGACACTACTCAATAATTGTTACAGTAATTACTGTTCAATATTTTATTTTATTGATTCAATAATTGCTACGTTGATATTTTATATTATTGTTGTTTCAATAATTGTCACTGCACAATATCTCCATTATCAGATCAATAATTCATATTATTTGAATAATATTGTTAGATAACATTATTGGTAATGTCTAAAGAAGTTCTGTCTAGGAAAGGGGTTTGGTAACCTACTTGTGCGCCAATAAGGAGAAATCCTTATCGGAAAGCCCCCTCTTTCCTGTGAACGACCTGGTTGTCATAATTGTGATTCTGTAATATTATTTATAAATAATTAATTATTGATTTATATGATAAGAAAATATTTATTTTATATGGATGGATAGGAAAATATTTATTTTGTGTGTATATAAATGAAGGAATTAATGCTGAGGTGTTTTATCAGTATTTTGTCAGAATAGAAGTATTAAAAATCATCCTTATGTGGATTTTGGACATTTTCTGTTTGGAATTTGAAAAAACTTTCTTCTACAAAGTTGTAGAGAATTTAATTTTCTATGTAGTGGAAGTAAAATTCGTATTTTTCTGATAAAAAAGCTATTTATTATGAATTATTGAAGTTTCAGAAATAAATATTTTTTTAAAAATATGGGTGGGCCCCACTTTTGGTTGGTGTGGAAATTTTAATTTTTGGTGGGCCCCACTTGTGGTGGCTGATATTTTGGTCAAGAATGTATGCGTAGAATTTTTTTTGATAAATTAATATTTTATTAATTTAGTCTGCTTTGGTGTTCTAGCATTTTCCTATAAATAGAGTGCTTAGTTAAAATTAAAAATCACACCAAAAATAAGTTTTCTCTCTCTCTATATATTATCGAGCGTATTTTGTGAGTATTTAGATACTTTGAGAGTTGCTATTCAGTGCAAGTTTCCTTCAGCATTACATTCAATATTCTAGTCAGAAGTACTGTTATTTTGAGGTAAGGGATGTTATTTTCTTCGTAAATGATATTATTTCCTTCAATATCATTATGCCGAAATATTGATATAAATTTTATTGTGGAATTTCTATCTTTTTGTGTCGGGGTTACTATTCACGTATACAACACTATTCACGTATACGGTACTATTCACGTATACGGTACTATTCACGAATACGACACTTCACAGAAAATAAAATTTTCTCTTCTTTGTCCAAGATGTCTATTATGGTTATTATATTTGATTGTATCCATATTTTGATCTTCATTCTTGAATTTTACTCCACTATGGTTTATTATGGAGCGTTTTTGAATTTGGATTATCTAAAGTACGAATTCTTAATCTTTGTCCTTTTATCTCACTGAATTCGTTTCTTTAAAATTATTTTCATCATCCTCAGTCCTAAATGATGATATAACTGTATATCTTTGGCCTGTCACTACTAGAAATTTGGCCTATAGCGACGACCTATAGCGACGATCGGGACGGAACCGTCACAATAGGATACTTATAGCGACGGTCACAGTCTGGCCGCCGGTATATGCCTTTAAAGATAGTATATACCGAGGGTCCTACTCTGGTCGTCGAGCGTTTTTGGGACTAAATACCGAGGCTAATGAGCCTTAGATAATGGCAATTAGTTGGCGCTCAAAAGTCCCTCCCAAATTTCTCCCAAATCAGTACCAACATTTTTCCCCCAAATCAAATTTTTGGGGAAAATCAGCTCTCAATCACCCTTTCTCTCTTCTCTTCCTCATCCGTTCTTAGTAAAATTAGTCCTCTCTTTCCTCTCTCACCCTTTCTATCTCCTTTCTCAGTTAATCGTTCTCATCTGGTCGCCTTCTCAGACGATTGTTCACTTCCAGTCAAATTGGCCCTCCGGTCGATTCTTCTCATTTGGTCGTGTGTGCGCCGCCGACAAGTGGTCCTCCGGTAGTGAATCATACGGCTGGAGGTGATTCCCTATTTCCCTCTATTTTTCTCGCTCATTACGCGACTATATTGACTGTACATGGAAGCCAAAGATATGGATTTGTTGTTTAGGTTAATTGCTAATGTTTAATGATACTTGCATATAATCTGTTCCCCAATCCCTAGTTTATGGGTGGTTATCCATTGCATTGAATTATACTCAACATTGTGTTTGTTTAGGTTGATTTTCAGGTGTATGTTGATGACCCTTGGTTTGTCAGTCATAACCAACTAGCGTGCCAACATATATGCTATGTACTATATATGATGTACCTGCTTCTTTATACTCCCACTCTTCCACAAAAGAGTCCCATTTGCATCTTTTATGTGGTTTTATTGACAGTAGTATAAAATACCACAATGTCATAAAGTTTTGCATCATATATAACTTTGTGTAGAATTGAATGGGTATAAAGACAACTCTGTGTTCTTTATTGATCTAGAACTTTGTTATCATTTGGATTTTGCATCTAAAATTAGCTAGGTGATAGTATGTTACATAGGCAGAAATTGTATAAGGGAAGTTTCTTAAGGTTTAAACTGTGATGAAATTAATCTTAGTAGTGTTGCTTATGTTTACCAACTTATTACTCCGTATAATATATATAAACTGTTTGACTGTTTGTACAACTCTCTTGACTTTTTGTTGATGAGTATGTGGAATCTGTTTAGCTGGACCAACAAATGTACTATTAATGCAGTTTGTATGGCTTGGTCTAACTTGGTACTATTAATGTGTTATAGGATTACTTTGTTCGAGTAACTAGGCAATAGGAATCTCTGCAACATGAGTTTTTCATTCATTCTATTTTAAGTTCTTCATGGATTGATGAAAAAATCTGTCTTCAAATTTTGAAATTTTAGAGGTCATATTCGTGGTAGAATTTCAAGTTTTATAATCTAAGGTATTCAAGCTATTATGTCTGCCCAGTTAAAAAGCTCATAGCTTGATTACATTTTAAAGCTCATTAAAGTATATTTGAATTGAAAACAGATTAGTTTAGCTTGTTAGCATCCACCAGAGTCTAAAAAGTGTAGAGATATTTGAGAGGGGATGGATAATAAAAGGTTGGCATGAATAATTGTTCAGATTCTGTTTCTAAATGTTAAGCCTGCATAAACCTGAGCTTTGTGTAGAATTCAAATATGCATGGTTTAAACTCTAACGAGGCATACTTTTTTCAACATTGCAGTTAAGTACAGAATATCATACATTGAAGTTAGTGTATGATAACTGTGATGATTGTAAAAATTGTCCCTTGTTATATATACATATGTTGGAGCCCCTCCAGTCAGGGACAGTTCTACCCTAAGGGCAGGGGAGGAACCTGCCCCCACTGAATTTTCAGTCCATGGGTTTGTGCCCTCTTTGGCTTTCCCCATAGTACACACTGTTAGGTTTGTAATATTTATGAACGCAATCAAATTGCACAAAATAAGCGGAAACGTGGAAAATCAGAGTTTAAAAATTTTACAAACCATATACCCGGATCATCCTTTATGCACAATTATTAATTAAATAAAAAATAAAGGACGAGAATCATACCCTTGAAGATCCGAGCTTCCTCAGGTACAAGTTCACCTCCAAATCCTTTTCGTGTTCAACTTGAATCCATCGGGTTGGGTTCCTTCATTTGATCAACGTTAGCCACCCAAGTGTTTGGCCTCTAGAGGTGATTCACCAAGAAAGAATAAAGATTCAAGAAGATGTGTGTTTGGCAAAACTTTAGTTTTTCTATCTCTCATAGAAAAGGAGCGTACTCTCCAACTATTGGAATTACGTATGTTGTGAAAAAGTCAACAACTCTATACCCATAATAAGACTCCTCTTATTTATAGATGTGGTCAACCCTCCTTAACAATTAAGGAATTGAATTTTATTTTAATTAATTAAATTTCTTTAATTAATTAGGCTCCCAATCTTATTAGGAATAATTAATTAAACTCTTTTAATTAATTAGCCTCCTAATCTTATTAGGATATTTGAGAGTACTTTTATTAATTAATTCCCAAATTCTTTTAGGAATTAAATAATAATAATAGTAATAATAATAATAAGACTCCTCTTATTAATTTATATTTAATATTTTTAAAATATTAAATAATAAATATTAAGCTATTTAATTTATTCTATCACCATAGATTAAATTAAATATACTTAACTTATAATTACGATTATGCCATAAACTTCTTAAATAATTATTTTTCCTTTTATGGTGTGACCCTTTAGGTTCTCCATATTAAACCGGTTGTGAATAAATCAATTAGAATAATTCTAATCTTATTTAAATAAATAAATTAAATTATTAATTTATTTAAATAAATAATATTTATTCTACAATAGGAATAAGCCTCCCTAGCGATCAACGACTTTCCAGATAATATAGATTTTAACATTAATCATAAAAGAACCTTTGAGTAAATAGTTACCGTACAATTCAATCCTTCCACCGTACAATGTCCCAATTAAATATAAGACATGGAATTACTGTCAAGTCTTATTTTATTTAATTATATGTATTTCGATCCTTAAATGCACAACTCCAAATAATGTAAATTAGAAACTCTTTTCTAATTTCATTCTGCCTTAGCCAAGGACTACGAGGTTGTCATTTATCGAATCACATAGGACATTTCTCGTCTTTTACTAGAAGCGGTAGATTCTTTATTGATCATACATTATCTCCATATACAACTTATTATACCCAAGCATACCTTTTGATATACCCTAAGGGTCTTAAGGAATAAGTCAAAGTATAACTCATCATACACAAGATACTATGATGATCTCAAGTCCAAGGATCACTTGTACTACTATCACTACAGGAATTCCTATTGACAGACAAGTAAAACTCCATTAGGTATTCCTTAGCGAGCCATGTTCAGTGAACTTATTCTCTAATAAGCACCTACATACTTGCTTTAGTGTCTCCATACAAATGATCATGAGATCAATCATCCTCATCCAATGAGCAAACAACGTATGTACCAATCTATCCGGATTCACTAATCTCCAATTTAGTAATCCAATGATTGGGAACTATTTTAGTTTTAAGCTTTCTAAGAATTTAGATCTCATTAGAATGATCATCATCATTATTCTAAAAGCATTGCTTAAAACTATGGGTTTATCACATATTATAAAACAGCATCATGTAGATAATTAAAAGCCTTTAATAAATTAATACTTTTTATTAATAAATGAATAAGATTGTTACAAAGTATATGTTTTATCATCAAACATGATTGACTTGTGTGCATACTACTTTCAATATGTTGGAGCCCCTCCAATCAGGGACGGTTCTACCCTAAGGGCAGGGGAGGAACCTGCCCCCACTGAATTTTCAGTCCATGGGTTTGTGCTCTCCTTGGCTTTCCCCATAGTACACACCCCCACCACCAATACCACCACCACCACCCTCTTTTTGTATAAGTGACATTTTAAAGTAGTGATAATTTTGTATTACTTCCCTTATTTCTCTCTCCATATGTAATATTTGGCTCAAAAAGTAAGTACTCTATTCTACTTTCTTTTCTTTTTTAACTAATATCCTATAAAATTTTTTAGTTGTAGAAAAAAAATGAGAAGAAATTTTTTGACTCGAAATACATTCTTTTTTTTATATTTTTTTTCTAATTAAAACTCAAAAACACCACTTTTCTTAAAAAAAATTCTCTTCTATTACAAAACTGACATTATCTTTTTTTGTTTTCATTCGCTTCCTTTTCTTTTATCACCAAATTAAAACTCAAAGACAAATACAAGGTGTTAAAACTCCAAGACTATTTACTTAGTTTTCTTTATCTCGTGTGGCCTTATCCAACTCTTTTGGATTTGTTACATTTGTATTATATTGGATTTTTAATAAAAAAAATTTGTTAATTAAAAAAATCATTCTAATATCTTCCTTATAAGAAAATTATGATATATATATATATATATATATATATATATATATATATATATATATATATATATATATATTAAATTTAACGACTTAAATGTTGAGAAATTATATTGGATTTAAAAAAGTATATATATAGTTATAATTTTTATTCTCAACAAAAAAAAATTCAAATTTGACCTCACTGAACTTTGTTGCTGGATTCGCCCCTGCCTCCAATTTATGTGTACCAGATAGAAAACCCTTTAGGGCAAATCAAAATACCTTTGGCTTATCATCATCTTATCAGTGTTCTCATTTGCTTTTGGGGTAAATAAAACATCAATATCTTTACACATATATGTATGTGATGCAAGCTTGGTCAACCAAAGTGCTGCATAAGATGGCATCTAGATTTAGCTAATACTTTTACACTGGTAATTTGTTACTAGTAATTTGTTACGTTTCTTTTTAATTACTCTACTAATGCAATTTTGCTAAGGATGACTCTTGAATACTTCTAATAGGTATTCCAGACGACTGTGGTTGGCCTAGGGCAATCGACATGTGTAGGTATTGGTGGGGACCCTTTCAATGGGACAAATTTCGTTGATTGCATGAAAAAGTTTATTTATGATCCCCAAACAGAAGGTGAGCTCTATTATTAAAGTTACTTTAAGTTGGATAGTTTTGGGTATATGTTAGGAGTTTTTGTGCTGCATTTGAATTAAGAGAGCTTAATAACTTATAGTCCTTTATGAAGGTATTCTAGTACTAAAGCTAAGACTTGAAATATTTGAACTCTTTCACTAAAGTTAGTTCTTCAGCATTTTGTTGGTAAATCTTTATGTTAATCCAACTGTGTTCACCATTACTGATGGAACTAGTATCTTATACAAGTTATAAAAGCCCAAGACATAGCAAATCGAATGGAAGGTGAAATGTTAGAAATTTAATCCTGTCTATGATTAGTTTGAAGTTGGTTCATATTAAGTGTTTTTGCTCTGATATTTGATTAGACAGGAAATGTCTTCCGGTTGCGCTGACTTTGCTTTTAATTTTTAATGACACGAATGTTTTAGGTTGTGGACTATCTTTTGTAACAAGTGGAAGGAGTGAAAATTGAGCATGAGAAGTTGTCCACGCTACAGAGTATGATTTATTTATTTCATCTTATGCAAGTCTTTTTCTTCATTTGAATATTATTTTGTCAATTCCTCAAAATTCAAGTGCTTCATTTCAGTTTTTTATTATTATTTTTTTCTCAGTGGGTTTTGTTCATATCTCTGCTCTTATGTACTACTGTGCTCTTATTGGTTTTCTTATGTTTTTTTTTTCAAAATTCAAGTGTTATTATTATACTTATGTACTACTGTGATCTTCGGGACAACGCTTTGACCTACCCAAATTATTCTCTTTTTTTTTGTAAATGTAAATATATAATATATATATATATATATATATATATATATATATATATATATATATATATATATGGCTATATGTATATACACAGATGTGTATTACAAAGTAGGGCTATGACGACGGGTGAAACAGTCGCTCTAGCCCAAAAAACTGTCGTCATAGCCGACTGTGTAATACACAGTTTTGTACATACATTTTTCCCATATATATATATATATATATATATATATCATATGTAGTAGTATATTCTTAAAAATAATAAGTTTTTAGTTTTGTACTGTAAGTATGTTATGAGACCGCAATCTTGAAAAATTGTGTCCTTTTTTTTTACTATCATTAAAAACTAGACTATTTTTGTGAAATAAAAATTATTGACAAATGAGACTCCCTCCTTTTGTAGTATGGGAGGAGTATTTGTTTTTCAATAAAAATATATAAAGAAGATGTAAAAAATTATAATTATGTATTGTTGTTTGCATGTATTATTTTAAATAATATAGTTAGGTATTATATTATATTATTATTATTATAAGTACGCCTTAGCCATATTTTGATCTTTTTCCATGTTTTCAATTTCAATAATTATATTGCAGGTGCACAGCGGAATGCCAACTAAAGGAAATGGGCTACAAGTAACATGGGCAGAAAATATCCAAAGAAACTGAAGCTACGCGATTCTTGCGAATAGCAACTAAAGCTACAAATTCATAATAACAACTAATAGCCTAAAAGAAACTTAGGCGAGATACAGAAGATCACAGTAGTACATAAGAAACTTAGGCGAAAATATTGTATTGTAATGATAGATTGTAAAAGTTATTAGTTTAGTAGTTTGGTATAATAATGATCATCATATTTGAGGAGATGAATTATTCAACTATTATATTGTAATGTTATAATGTGAATGATTTTAAATGATGTATATAATATTTTTTATATTTTATTTTATATTGTATTTGTGTTTGTTCAATAAATGTGCATTATTAATTAATTTTTTTTAAATATAAAAAGGCTATAGCGACGGTCATCGACCGTAGCTATAGTGTTCTAGAAAACATAGGCCTATAGCGACGGTCGCCGATCGTAGCAATAACTTTCAGTGACCGTTGGTAAGGAGAAAATACACGATTTTGTCATGACCTATAGCGACGGTCGGCGATCGTCGCTATAGGCCAAAAGACCGTCGCTAAAACCTTTAGCGACGACTTCTATGACGGCGGTCGGCGACCGTCGCTAAAACTTTTAGCGACGGTCTTTTGGCCTATAGCGACGGCCGGCGACCGTTGCTATTGGTCGATTTTCTAGTAGTGTGTAGTGCAAAGATGAATGATGAATATCTTTGGCCCGTAGTGTAAAGATGAATATTTGATGCAAGATGTATATTGATTGATGTTACAGGGATAAAATATTGATGATGGAGTTTTAAATTCATAGATGATAGTAGATTTCATTCTCTACTTAACTCTTCTAATTAATTGTTATTTTTGCTGTGAATATTGATCTAAAACTGGTTGTCCATTATATTTTATCTGATTTATTGAAGGCTAACGATAATTTGTTGTTCATTAACTTAGTCATAATATTTTTTACTGGGCTAGTTGAGCTCACCCTTTTCCTTTTTGTTCCATTTTTCTTCTCAGGAGGTGAGAATATAACAGGAACTAGCCGGGGTATGGAGTGATGGTTCTAGAAAGTTGTTTTAGCAGTCCTCACTATTTTTGTGAAATAGTGTATCAATAATTGTAATGAGGACTTATTTGAGTTTAAATACTGTCTAAAAGACAATATTTGTATTTAAACTCACAGTATGTGTGTTGTCGTATTTTGCACGACAATTATAATAATGAAGTTGTAGTTGTTTCTGTACCATGTATTTGGCGACTCAGAATGGGTGGTGTATACCTATTTTGGGGGCGTCACAGTATGGGTTATCATTGACCGATTGACAAAATCTGCACACTTTCTGCCGATCAAAATTAGATTCAACTTAGACCAGCTGGCAAGGTTATATATAAAAGAGATTATTTTAAGGCACGGAGTTCCGGTGTCAATTGTTTCTGATAGGGATCCACACTTTACATCGAACTTCTGGAAATGACTACAGGAATGCATGGGTACTCAGTTGAGAATGAGTACGACATATCACCCTCAGACAGACGGGCATAGTGAAAGAATGATTTAGACACTAGAAGATATGTTAAGAGCTTGTATAATGGACTTTAAAGGAAATTGGGATGATCATCTACCGCTCGTAGAGTTCGGCTACAACAATAGTTACCATGCTAATATTGGCATGCCGCCTTATGAAGCGTTAGACAGCAGAAAGTGTGAAACTCCGCTATACTGGGATGAAGATGACGAGAGATAATTACTAGGTCCATAACTAGTACAGCAGACAGCAGAAATAGTCAAAGTGATCCAAACAAGGCTGGTAGCAACTCAAGATAAGCAGAAGAAATACGCCGATCCACATCGTAAAAATGTTGAGTTTGAATCGGGTAGTTATGTATTTTTGAAAGTCTTTCCCTAGAAAGGAAAGATCAGATTCGAAAAGAAGAGGAAGTTAAGCCCAAGGTTCATTGGACCCTTTGAGGTACTGCGAAGAATTGGAGAAGTTGCGTATGAGGTAGCCTTACCTCCGGCGCTCAAGAATGTCCACAATGTCTTCCATGTTTCAGTTTTACGACCATACAAACCCGATTACAAGCATGTGATTAAATATGAACCCCTACATTTTGAGAAAGACTTATCCTATAAAGAAATTCCTGTTCAAATTGTTGACAGGAAAGAGCAAGTTCTCAGAAATAAAGTAATACCTTCTGTTAAGGTAATCTAGAGGAATCACAACGCTGAAGAAGTTACGTGGGAACTCGAAGAGCATATGATGAAGAATTATCCTCATTTATTTACTTAACTTATGTGTAAACGATTCTGGGGACAGAATCTTTGTAAGGGGGGAGAATGTAACGGAACGAATTGGTTGAGTCGTTATTCTGGGGACAGAATCCTTTTAAGGGGGGAAAGATGTGACTAACGAGATTCTGTAATCTAATTGAATATTTATTGAATTAAATAAATATTTTCGATGATTTAATTATTAGATTAAATAATTAATTGATGAATTTGTGGTAGATTAATTTAATTATATGTGTTACATTGATTAAAATAATGTGAAGAATTTTATTATTCAAAGTATGTATTTAAGTGAGCTTATTGAATTAAATGAATTATTAATAAGCATAATATTATTTTAATTAATTTAATAATTAATTAGAGATTTAATAATTTGACATAATTAATAAATAAGAAATTTAATTTTGTGGCTATGTGAATTAATGAGAAATTATTATATTTTATTTAAATTAAATTAAATAAGATATTTGATTAATTGCCTAAATAGGTGTGACATTATTAAACTATAATATAAGAGATTAAATAAAATAATTAGAAGGGATACTTATGATGCTAGCCAAACAAGGCCCTAATGGGAGTTGGGTAGTTAACCCACGAATGGGATTAACTGACCGCAATGTTGTCAGTTACTATGTGCATCAATATTATATTTTCTTACGTATGTTATTTTTTAAACAAAAACTTGACAGTTGAGAGAGAATTCAGAGAAATTTTTTGAAGGAAATTGTGAGATTGAAGAAGTATCTGAAAGGGATTTCATCTTCTACTAATCTATACTGCTAGGTAATCTCTTTAACCAAACCTTATTTATATTCTTATTTTCTTTTTGTGAAAAACTATCTCCAAATTTTCTGTAAACTAAAATTTATGGTCAATGCGTTAGGAAACTGATTATATATGTTTATTAGCATACATAAATCAATTCTATATGATTTGTATGTGATTAGAGTAGTTGATTTCATGTAATCATGCTAAAATCAAAGTTTTTCATTAATAAGTGTTTTGAGTTCTCTGTAAAATAAAAATTTAGTGATCAATGCATGAATTGTTGTTTGACTTGAAATTAACAGTTGATTATGATAGCACATGTTAAAATAAAGAAAACAAACTTTGAACGGACAGATTCAGACTTATAACGAACTGTAATGTTAATTTTCATGTTTTATCTTCAAAAACTTTGATAACAGCAAGAACAATAAAATTACATGATTTGATACAAGTAATTGTATGTATTAACTTGTTAAATCATGCTAAAAAGGGTGGATAATGATCATGTACGAATTTTAGTATCTGGGTATGCTTAATTTAATGTGTGAATAAAAAAATTAGTAGATTTTGCCTTGTTCTGCATTTCTTTCACGAACTATGGATTTCAAGAATTGGAGTGCCGCGCCGCAGCGCCAACTCCATGCCTTAGAGTCGCGCCGCAGCGCCAATAACCAAGCTGCAGCGCTAGCCGCGCCACTGATTGCCCTGTAGGGTGGTGCCGCAACGCCACTATGAAGTTTGTCCTAGAATGAGAATTTTAATTATTTTATTTTAGGGAATGTAATACTAACTTAATCTAATGAACATAAAAATGTATTAGACATATAATGGAAGGTTAAAATATATTCTTAACATGTCAATGAGGTACTTACATGTTAATTAAATTGTTGAACGCATAATTAGCTAGTCGTTCGTGAAATCTAATATTATGAGAAAACAAGTGTTGTGATTTAATTAGTATAATCATAATCAGAGTTTAGACAATAGAGAATGAACTTGTGATGCTAGTTACATTATAATTGACTAGTATTGTGAATGTAAATGGTATGTAGGATTAAATCGAGGAACATGTATAATTAACGTATAACCTACGCACGAGGCAAGTTTCCTAACCCTACTTGTTATCGTTATGCAAGTTTCTAAACTTTACCTCTTTACATTGAGCAAATTCTAGACTTGTATTTATATCAAGCAAGTTCTTATTATTTATTGATCAAGTTCAATATGTTATATTAAAGGTTATCAATCTTTTAAAACATTATTCCAATTATACAATACTTATTCCATTGTATACCTTTTGAGATTATTATTCAAATTGAATATCAGTTATTGTTAAACCTTGTAAGACTAGCGAACCCTTATTGATTCTACTAGTCTATAGTTGATGAACGTTCTAAATTTTAGAACCCTTATTGAGTTTATTCAAACCAAACTTCCTTTGGTGCGGACTCTATTGTCAAACTGAGATGAACAACCCTGTTATAGGGGATTATTTATGCTTTAGCGTTAAGATATTGTGCACAGTATGGTACTAAGGGCTGATCCCCTTAAGTACGACTAGAAGAGTCCATAGTCTTATGACTTTTAAAGGTTTCAAGTATAACCCTTGATAACCTAGGACATAGTTCAAGGTCTTATGACCCTCAAAAATTCTTTTGATTCTTGTTATTCATTCTTGATTCAAAAGTTAAGTTTCTTATTTCAAAAGTCTTTGATTCACTCGCATGTTATTATATTGTTGTTACGTTATTATACTTGTGGGCAATCGTGCTCACTCTTGTGTAATAATAACATTGCAGTTAAGAACGAAAGGTCCGACGAGCCTTCTACTAGCAAAGACAAGGGCAAGATTAACAAGTGATAAAGACTTGTTGTTTAATTGTTATGTTATGTTTCTGACTTATATTTAAATTGTGTAAGACGTAATATTTGTTTATGTTTCCGCATTTGAGATTTAAGATTAGTATGACCTGGGATTGATGTATTTATTTTCAGATGTTGTAACTCCTTAAGGAGAGGATTTATTTCTATCTATTTTATAGTTTCATTTATTATGGGTAGATAGAAATATGATGTTTGTGCAGTGAACACCAAATCCCGTGGGAATTGAAGAACCCAGATTTGGGGGTGTCACAGACTAGGAGTTATTCAGTCTCTAAACCACTTACAATCTCTTGTATTATTTACTTTTAAGTCATTTACATTCTATCTTATATATGCATATAACTGCTAAGTGACTTATAACCATAAGACTAAATTTAGAACTGAGATATTTCTTATTCTTTAAGGGGGATATATTTTACAAAGTATATTCCGATGTGTATAATCAATCTTGATTAATTGATTATTTGATAATACATATTTAATTAATCAAAAAGTTTTAAAGATCTATTTAACCTCCTTTCTAGATCTCTAGTTTGTCTCTGGGAAAAAAATAAATAATGATCTTATAGATTGGAAGAAAAGAAATATATAACTTAATACATGATGAATCAATAATTTTTAAAAATAATGTGCTCTTCAATTTATTTTTAAAACAATGTGTAAGTGTATTTTGTAATATTATGAAAATATTTTAAATAATGAAAATGTTATACCAAAACTGCATTAATTAGCAGAGCTGGCCCTGGGTAAGGGCTACTGTCCAGGGCTCACAGTTGAGGGGATTTTTTTATAAGTTTATGTATTTATGTGTATATGTTGCCTCTTTTTCAGTTCTGATAAAAGAGTTCTAACTCATGCAAGCATACATGTGTCAACAAGTAATACAGAGTAAGTAGAGTATCGATCCCACAGAGAAAGTTGTCAAATTTAAACTACTATGCATCAATTAAATCACTGTATTTTTATATGCTTTGACTAATGACAATATTAGTGAATTACTCTAATGGCGAATAACAACTAAAATAAGACTAATAATGGAAAAAATCAAATCTGGAAATAATGGGATCCTAACTTCATTTAATACTTCATCTAATTACCACTATCATGCAAGAAGTGTTCACATATCAAAGGAAAATAGTCAAGAGCACTAATAGAGTCATAGCCATTTTTCAGCACTATGACCTACTTACATAGCATCAACAGATGATAGACTCCATGTAATCGTCAATATAACCAAAATCACTATATGTCTATGTAAAATTGCAATCATACTGAACTTAAGCACAAGCCCTTATTTTAACTCACACGGTGAAACAATAAATGTCTATCTGGTTCACAAAATACACAAGCCATATAAAACAGCCCCATATTCGTATGCTATCATGATTACAATCCATACTTGCATGTTCATTGTCAATTCCATACAAGTACTGAGACGAATGGTGATCAAGCATTCATACATGCAAAACAACCACGATAGAAATCCCATATGATATGCAAAACAGTCCTAGCATTCAAGCATGCAATTAAACTATATATTAAAATCCGTTAGAATCCCATAATGGAGTTTAGTTCATGACTGAACCAAAAGCCATTATGGGATCAAAGCAAAACATGGCTAATAAGTAAACAATTGAAAGATGAAGGATAGAACGATCAAACCCAATTGTTGAATATAAACCAATGTTAATGATCAAATCCTCATAAAATTCCAGCAAAATAATAATACTAATCCACAATGATAGAGAATCCCAAGAAGAATTGGAAGAGTAGGCATTTTGGCTTCGTTCTACGTTGGAATCTCCATCAAGGTGTAAACCCTAATTACTACGATGAAAATACGCCAAAAGTTATCAAAGATACGGCTGACACCAGTCAGATATCGTTTTTAATCAATTACAACCATTTTAATTAAAAAATAAAATAAAACAAATCAGTAATTTCAGGCCTCGCGCGCGGCCGCGCGCCCCTCCAGTGTATATCTCGGGCGAGCACGCGACTTGCAGTAGGTAAAGTTGTCTGGCCGGGTGCTCGCGCGGGCGCGCGTCTCCAAGCTTGTCATACCGCGCGACCACACGGCTAGCAGTCTGTGTCCTCTGATTCTACTGCTGTATTGATTTGCTCTACTGCTCCATCCTTTGTCCATCCATGCTTCACTTGATCCTCTTGCCATTCATATCCCAGCTTGTGCCTCGCCTTCATGCGTCCATTAGCCTCGTGCCCTCTAATACCACCAAAACAGGCCATTTTTTGCACTTTTTCACCAAAAGGAGTTTTAAGTAAATGCAATGCAAAATAACATGAAATGCACTAAAAGCACACTAAAATGTACTTGAGATTGGCATAGTTCGCGTGAATTGGTATTCAATAAGTAGGTATAAATCTCACTTATCAAATACCCCCAAACTTGAACTGTTGCTTGCCCTCAAGCAATGCATGCTAAATAATAATGAAAATGCAACTACAATACTATGCACTAAGCTATGATGCAAACTATTCTCACATAGTTCCAGCCATAATAGAATTTCAGTCCAAATTGCCTCAGTGAATTATCCAGATCCAAGAATACAATTTTAAACCAAACTATAGGCATAATATCATACACTAAGATCATTCATATATGCTATAGAGATGATGTGTGTGTGTGGTGTTCTCCAAAACTTGACTGAAGCAAAGAATATACATGTTACATTGCTCAAAACAGAAAATTATAGTCTAAATTAAGACTCATGTATACTCATGCAACACAGACTGTTTCAACATATCAACACAAACTAAGGTTCAACAATGGGCTTAACTGCTTTATTGCTACTCACGAAGGCGATTTTTTTGCACTTTCCCGTGGTGTTTATTGCTATTTTTCTTTTTTTTTTCTCTCTTTTTTTTCACATGACTATGCAATGTCTTAATCCATTAGGCACAATGCTACCCCTTAGCAAGCTTTCAACCAACGACTCCCAGACCATGAAAGACCTTAGGGCGCTAGGTGTAGAGACAATCCCCTCGAGCGTACTTACTCAAGTAGCCAGGGCCCCAAATTAAGACTAGCCACGTTATTGCTATTTGATTATTATTTTTTTTATACATAGCACACCCATGTTTTCCCAAAGTTTGAATGTCAATATTTCATACAGTCTAAGATCACTTTCCACATATTTCTCTTTTTAAAACTACATTTGCTATCAAGCAATGCAACACATACTTCTTATACCTACAAGTGATTGTGAACACATTTGTACAAACCGAAAGCATTTAAACAGCAACATGAATTTCATCGTGTAAAACACTATATCTCAACTCACGTTATCCAAAATATTCATGACTCTTTCAAAATTCACTATCATCATTAGCTAGACCAAATTTCCATAAAGCTAAACATTGTGAGACATGCAAACTAAAACATACTAGCACAAGCAATAATGACTAAAAATTAAAAAATTTAGTGAAATTTTATCTAACACATAAACATACAAAATTAAAACTAAACATGCAAAAACTAAATGAAACTAAATAAAACTATATGCAGCTATACTACTACCCCAATACCCCCAAACTTATCATATTCAATGCCCCATTGAAAGAAGGTAGAGGGTACAGAAAACTCCCCTAATGATCGGTTGAACCACCCTCCTCGGGTGGTGAATTTGGTGGTGGATATGGCACTGTTGTACCGAACTGAGGCCACTAAAGTGTTGTTCCCTGTAGTGCAAAAGCTTCGGCAAGCGACCGCGTGAGACCTGTAGCAAATGTGCCAAAATTATCGTACATGGCATCGACTTTGCGCTCCAACCTTCGGAGCTGGCGATCACCATGGGCAGCAGGTGCTTGCGTGGACGGGCCTACCTCATCTGTCTGAGGGGGCTGCTGTGTTGTCTCTGAAAAAATAGGCTAAATGATAAAACCTAATCCTCGCGGATGCAGTTCACCACCCGTCCAATCCTCGAATTTTGCAATGGTGGTGTGGGTGATATCCTGACTTGGGTTCTGCATTTGCTCATTGTCCCAATGGCAGCCCTGATCAGCACACAGCATAGCTACAACTGACGCATGTGGAATGCTCCCTGTAGTGCTTCCCCGCAGATACCGCAAAATGTTCTGGTTAATCAAATGGCCCACATCAATGTACTTACCCGTAATTATACCCCACAGAATTATGGCTCTCTCTACCGTGATTTCATACTGATGGGACAAAGGAACAAGCTTCGCACAAATGAACAGATTCCACGCCTTTGCATATCGATTCAAGGCGGCGGCTGGGAATAAGCGAGGCTGATTGGTGCCAGCTTTGTATGTCCACTTTGTGCCTGGTACGCACATTTTCGTAATAGCCAATTCCAAGTCTGTTTCATTATGCGTCTCTGTCACCCAATTGGCAGACCCTATCGGAGGTGTATCAGTAATTCTGAATATAGCTCTGATGGCGGGTGGTCGGTAATCTATTTTAACACCACGGACCACAGATAGACCGCTCATGGTGGCTTTAGCATTAGCATAGAATTCCCAAACTATGCTCCTCGGAATCGACATTGGAGTCGCAGCGAAGCCAGCCCATCCTCGTTCGCGAATCGTAGCACATAGCTGACCATCTTGTTGCTCAGGCTTAAATCCTCTTTCTTTCACAAAGGTTTTGGTCACAATTCGATAATACTCCTGCTGGGCTTCGAGACTGAGAAATCTGGTATGATCGACCACATCCTCCCCTTGACTGCTAGAGGAAGATGATGATGAAGATGAAATAGAACGTGCTTGCTTAGGCCCCATTTGCAGTTGATAAAGATAGCACAGATGATCTGACTGAGAATGAAGAAGAAACGATGATGATCTTACCCCCAAGTTCGTTTCTGCCCAACCAAATCAGAAGCCCTAGTTTTATACTGCAATTGGGGAAGTTGAGTAGATATAGAACGTGGAAGAAATCGTGGATGATTACGTGGTGGAGAGATCGATGGCTTCGATATTGTAACTGATAGAGAGGAAGAGACGTGAGTTATAGAGAGACACTGTGATTTCGCTTCTGTTTTGATTGCAAATGAGAGTCCAACTACTCTCTATCACGTTTTTAAACTTAAAATTTTTTTCCCACGTCTGATGTCGCACGCGGTCGCGTGAGGTTTTAATGGGCTGAGCGCGCGGGCGCGCGGTTGACAAATCTGGTCTGGCAGGCATCTCGCACGGGCGCGCAGGTCTGTGCTAAAATTATTGCGCGGCCACGCGTCCCTGATACCTGCACTGCTAGCTAGTATTTATTTATTTATTTATTTTTAGAATCTGCAAGACAAAAATGCATGCTCTCCAATACACTAAGTAGAGATGGAAACAATGGGTTGCCTCCCATCAAGCGCTAAGTTATAGTCAATTAGCTTGACTGTCTCTGAATCTCATGTTGAAGATAGAATTGAGGTGATTATCTTTCTATCCACCTAACCACTAGAATAACGCTTCAATCTCTGTCCATTTGCCTTAAGATGCTTGTTCGGTAACTTATCACATATTGCAATGGTTTCATACTGTGGAGTGATATCCAGTTATTGAGCGAATTCATTTAATTCCTCATTCTCTACCTCTGGATTGTCAGAAATTACACGTCCCACTGGTTCATAGTCCACTACTCGCTGTACTCCATCATTTGAACCCCGATCCACCAAATTAACCTGGAAGCATTCTTCTTCATCTGTTGGGAACTTCATGGCCTTGAAGACATTGAAGGTGACCTCTTGATCATGTACACGCATAGTGAGTTCCCCTTTTTGCACGTCTATCAGAGTCCTTTCTGTGGCTAAGAATGGTCTCCTCAGTATGATTGGTATACTATTGTCTTCCTCAAAATCTAAGATGATAAAGTTAGCCGGAAAGATAAATTTGTCCACTTTCACCAATACATCTTTAACAATTTCTCGTGGATACATGATGGATCTGTTAGCTAGCTGCAACGAAATGTTTGTCGGCCTTGGAACCGACAATCCCAACTGATTAAACACTGACAAGGGCATCAGATTGATACTTGCCCCAAGATCACATAAACACTTTTTGAAGTTTATCTTTCCGATAGTACACAGAACTGTGAAACTGCCCGGATCTTTCAGCTTTGGAGGTAGTTTACGCTAAAGCACTGCACTGCATTCCTCTGTCAAGGCCACTTTCTCAAACTCATCTAGTCTTCTCTTCCTTGATAATATACCCTTCATAAACTTTGAATAACTTGGCATTTGTTCCAATGCCTCAGCGAACGGTATATTGATCTGCAACTTTTTGAATACCTCCAAAAACTTACTGAATTGCTTATCTTCCCTCTGCTTATTTAATCTCTGCGGATACAAAACTTGAGAGTGAATTGGTGGTACTGAACTCTTGAGCTTCTCCTCTGACCCTGCTTTGTCTTTCTTTTTCTGCTGTTCCTCAGAATTTTTCAAATTTTCTTCCTCAACATTAACCTGTTCTGTCTCGCGCGGCCACGCGGCCTCTCTTTGTAATTCAGGCGCGTGCGCGCGACTGTCAGTTCCTGCAGTATTCTTCCCAGACCTTAATGTGATCGCTTGACACTGTTCCTTCCCGTCTCTTCTAAGATTTGCCTCTGTGTTACTTGGCAAAGAACCTTGGGGCCTGTTGTTAAGCATGCTCGCCATCTGCCCCATTTGAGTTTCCAAATTCTTGATAGCCACTTCTTGGCTTTTGATCATAACTTCTGTGTTTGCCATGTATTTCAACATCATCTCCTCCATTTCTGATTTCTTTTCTAGCTGTGGTGCAACTGGAGTGTGATGTTGTTGTTGTTGAGAAAATCCCGACAAAAATGGTGGTTTAGATGAAAATTATGGCTAAGATGACTGTGGTTGAAACTGTTGGTTCGGCTGAAACTAATTCTGCTGATTTCCTTGGTTATTTGACCAATTAAAGTTTGGATGATTTCGGTTTCTGGGGTGGTATGTGTTCTGAAACTGACCTTGATCTTTCCTGTAATTTCCCACATACTGTACTGACTCCGAGCTGGTAGCACACTGATCTGTCGAGTGTGACCCCGCACAAATCTCACATACGAAGGCAACTATTTTCATCTTACTTTCTGCCAATGTATCTATTTTCTTTGCCATCGCTGCCATCTGTGCCGACAACTGGGTAATAGCATCTACCACCAACACACCTGCGACCTTGGGCTGTGGCATCCAAGCTGTAGGATTCTGATAATCATTTACATCCATAGTCTCAATAAGTGTATAGTCCTCATCATAGCTCTTTGCCCATAATGCCCCTCCTGCGGCTGCATCCATAATAGGTCTCGACTGCCATCCCAAACCATTATAAAATGAGTTGATCACCATCCAATCTAGCATACCGTGATGCGGACACTTCCTTAGCATCTCTTTATATCTCTCCCATGCTTTATATAAGGACTCACCCTGTTGTTGATCAAACTGAGAGATAGTCGTCCTCATCTTTGTAGTCTTAGCCATTGGGAAGAACTTGGCTACGAATTTCTGTGCTAAATCCTCCCATGTAGTGATTGACCTTGACGGCAAAGAATGTAGCCAACTTCTCGCCTTATCCCTCAATGAAAATGGGAATAGCCTAAGTCTGATAGCATCCTCCGTCACACCGTTGTATCTGAATGTGTCACATATCTCGATAAAACTCAACAGGTGTTCATTCGGATCATCCGTAGCAGCACCCCCAAACTGTACCGAGTTCTGCACCATTTGAATAGTGCCCGGTTTAATCTCAAAAGTATTAGCTGCTATCACCGGTCTGACTATGCTAGACTGCAGTCTGTTTATGTTTGGCATGGAATAGTCCCTTAGAGCCCGATGCTCTTCTCTTTGCTTAATTCGCGGTTCTTCTGCCATACTAGCTATTGTACTTTCTAGCTGAGCTTGCAAATTTCTCCTCACACTTGTTTTCCAACCTCTTCCGTTAATTTTATCCTGTGCTGGCGTTAGTTCTGAGTTGGTTGATTGCGTGTGCATAAAAATCTACAAGAACCTGAAACCAAAAACAAAACAAGAATAGAAATGAGAAACGATCAGAATTGTCTAAGTCATACAATATAGCTTTAAACTGATGATAATTATTTAAATTAAAACGCCTCTCCCCGGCAACGACGCCAAAAAACTTGTTGTCTCTTTTTCTATTCTGATAAAAGAGCTCTAACTCATGCAAGCATACATGTGTCAACAAGTAATACAGAGTAAGTAGAGTATCGATCCCACAGAGAAAGTTGTCAAATTTAAACTATTATGCATCAATTAAATCACTATATTTATATGTTTAGACTAATGACTATATTAGTGAATTACTCTAATGGCGAATAGCAACTAAAATAAGACTAATAATGGAATAAATCAAATTTGGAAATAATGGGATCCTAACTTCATTTAATACTTCATCTAATTACCACTATCATGCAAGAAGTGTTCAGATATCACAGGAAAATAGTCAAGAGCACTAATAGAGTCATAGCCATTTTTCAATACACTATGACCTACTTACATAGCATCCACAGATGATAAACTCCATGTAATCGTCAATATAACCAAAATCACTATATGTCTATGTGAAATTGCAATCATACTGAACTTAAGCACAAGCCCTTATTTTAACTCACACGGTGAAACAGTATATGTCTATCTGGTTCACAAAATACACAAGCCATATAAAACAGCCCCATATTCGTATGCTATCATGATTATAATCCATACTTGCATGTTCATTGTCAATTCCATACAAGTACTGAGACGAATAGTGATCAAGCATTCATACATGCAAAACAACCACGATAGAAATCACATATGATATGCAAAACAGTCCTAGCATTCAAGCATGCAATTAAATTATATATTAAAATCCGTTAGAATCCCATAATGGAGTTTAGTTCATGACTGAACCAAAAGCCATTATGGGATCAAAGCAAAACATGGCTAATAAGCAAACAATTGAAAGATGAAGGATAGAACGATTGTAAGACCCCAACTTTTATAAATAAAGATGAATTTTCTATAAATATTATTTTTGAATATTATGGAGTTAATTTGATATAATGTTATAGTTGTAGGTAATATTTATAAATTTTGCAAAGTACGCAAGTTGTTATATAATATTCGATTGGTCGGGGAATATTCGTTTTAACAGGGAATATTCGTACAACGGCACAATCATTGGTGGACCCCACAACGGAATTATTATCGGATTGAGAAAACGACAAAAATATTTTATTATAAATAACGACGGAAGTTTTACCATTGATACTGTTGAACTACTCGGTAGTAAAAGTACAGTAATACGTGTGGTTGCATAGTAGCACACGGTATTGATTATTATGCTTATGTGAGAAGTCACTCAGTTTGATTCAATTATTGTCAGTTAATAATATGAATTATTTAGCGATAATGACGTTTTGTTTTATTCGTATTATTAACGTAATAAAACAGAAACATCTTTTTATATAAAACAGAATACTTTATTAAAGTTATTCTATAAATAGAATATATTATATTTTATTTAAAAGATTTTTCTTTAAATATGGACCGTCAGATTAAAGTAATCCTTCTGGACCGTTCATGGATTAGTTACTATGCATTCTATTTTTCTATAAATAGCAGCTCATTCCTTTATTATTTCTTACGAATTCACTGAACTCTAGAGAGAGAAACTATAGAGAGAGAGAAGAAGAGCATTCTGCTACTTAACTACTTCCTTATTTCAGCTCTTCTTTAAAACGGTAAGGGGTGTTATTCTTTCTTATTCATGAAGAGAACTGTTGTTATTCCATTTCTTATTATTCTGTTGGAATAACCTGTATACGCGGTCTACCCTATACTTGGTGACATTCTTCTATTATTCTGTTGGAATATCCTGTCTGTGTGTTTTACACCGGACCTGGTTCCGTCTTTATTATTATTCTGTTGGAACATCCTGTCTGTGTGTTTTACACCAGACCTGGTTCCGTCTTTATTATTATTCTGTTGGAACATCCTGTCTGTGTGTTTTACACCGGACCTGGTTCCGTCTTTATTATTATTCTGTTGGAATATCCTGTCTGTGCGTTTTACGCCGGACCTGGTTCCATTATTTATTATTCTGTTGGAATAACCTGTATGTGCGATCTATCGAATGCATGGTGATTTATTTTGTTATTTCATTCTTTATTATACTCAGTTGGTTAAGTTTTGACTTCTATACTCCATGAAATTTGTGGAATATCCTTGATAATTGCATTTTATCCAGTATCTTTTCATGAAAATATTCTTCTAAGCATTCTTGAATTTTACTCCACAAAGCAGTATCATGTTGACAATTTGGACGTTGTTAATTCTTGGATAAATTAATTCTTGAACTTGTTCTATTGAATTCTTATATCATTGTCATCATCCTCATGTTTATAAAATGTTGAAAGTCATCTGTGGCCTGTAGTGCATAGATGGACTTGGTATGATTATGACCAGGGATTATTCGGTAATCATGACCGTAATATTATAAATAATGTGGTAAAAGTCCTCATTGGCCCGTAGTGCATTGATGGACAGTTGTTGGCATGATCATGACCATTAATGAATACACGAATATCCTTGGCCGTAGTGCAGGGGTGATTCGATGATGTGGATTATTTTATTAAGCTGAGTCCCAGCGATCACAGTGTTGAAAAACCTTTTAAATCATAAAAGATAGTAGAGTTTATTTTCTACTTGACTCTTTTAATGGATTGCTTGTTCCGCTGCAGTTAAACTTGATGTCTATTATATTTTATCAGTTTAACATTGTTGAAGGCTAATGATAATTTATTTTGCATTATCTTAGTCATAATATTTCTTACTGGGCTAGTTGAGCTCACCCTTTCTTTCACTGTTCTCTTCAGGAAATGAGAACGTAACTGGGGCAAGTCGGGGAATGGAGTGATGGTCCGAATGATAGTATTAGTTAGTAGTCCTCACGATTCTATGTAATAGTGTGATAATAAATGTAATGAGGACTCTTTTTGAGTATGAATACTCTCTAGAAGACAATATTTGTATTCAAACTCACAGTTTATGTTTTGTCGTATTATACACGACAGTTATATTAATAAGTTGTATTTGTATTCTGTACTATGTATCTGACGACCCAAGATGGGTGATGTATACCTAATTTTGGGGGCGTCACAGTTGGTATCAGAGCTTAGGGATATGATCCCTGGCTAAGATGTGAGAATAGAACTAGGAGGGGAGAGACGGGAAATTTCTTCGCTAGTATGACTTACCTAAGTTTATTTTTCATGGTATTTAATTGGTCGGTCATAATATAAGGATAATATATGACATATCAATTAACTTTTATTTTGTGGCAGTATCTGAAAATGGCATCTGAGAATGTTGAGAATAGCAATGGAGCACAGGCGACTGTTGATTCACCACATATCAATAATCAGGATAATGTGCATCAGGAAGGTGACAATCCTCATGCAAATAACAACACTGACTAGATGATGAATGATGAAATATTCAGAAACTTTATGCAGTTCATGCAACAGCAGGCGAGAGCGGCTCCTGTCCAAAATATAGGTGGAAACACTGAAAACTCTCGGACGGTCACCGTTAAACAGTTCAAGGAGCTGGGACCACCAGAGTTTAAGGGAGAGCCAAAACCACTTATAGCAGAAACATGGATAAAGCAGATTACCAAGATATTTGATGTCTTGGGATGCTCCGAGGAGCAAAAGGTTCCCTTTGCCGCCTTTATGTTGCGAGGAGAGGCAGATTACTGGTGGGAATCGATTAAGCGTACTCAACCTGCCGCACTGAAGATGTCTTGGGAGAAGTTCCAAGAGCTGTTCAATGACAAATACTTTCTCGAAAGTATTCGTCACATGAAGGAGGTGGAGTTCATCAAATTGGAGAAGAATAATATGACCGTGTCGCAGTATGAGGCTAAATTTGCTGAGTTGTCCCGGTTTACGTCCCACTTGGTGGATAATGAAGAGCAAATAACGCGAATATTTTTACGAGGTTTGAAACCTGAGATACGTCAACATCTTATTTCTCATAAACTGTATTTGTATTCAGATGTTTTGAATAGGGCTCAGTTAGTGGAGCGCGATAACGAGTCAACGCAACCAAAAGAGAGCAGTCGGCAAAATGATAATACCAGTGAGAGCAGTCATCGAAGCGGTGACAACAAGCTTGGAGGGAATCAACAGGCCAGAAATGGTAACCACTTCGGTGGTAATCAGGGCCAAAACAATAAGAATGGTCATTTCAAGAAGAGGAGATTCAACAATGATGGAAAGACGTCAGCACCAGCACCCGTTATTAAGGAAGGAGAACGACCACCTATCATATGTTTTAAATGCAGAGGGGAGGGCCACATCAGTCCAAACTGTGCGATGTCGTTTAAAGCATGTTATAATTGTGGAAGAAAAGGTCATTTAACTCGATTTTTTCGTTTACCAAAAATAAGTTCAGTCAGGATGGAGACACCAAAGGCCGTCCCAGAAAAGTCAAAACCAGTAGTGCAAGGGAGAGCGTTTGTTGTGACCTCCCAGACAGCAAGGAACCCGAATGAGGTCATCACGGGTAAGCTTACCATAAACTCTAACGAAGTCTATACTTTATTTGATACCGGTTCTACCCATTCTTTTATTCTCCTACTTGCGCTCATCGATTAAATTTGACTCCGGAGAAATTAGACTTTGATTTATCTGTTGAAACTCCATTGGGAGAAACCTTCATTACATCCACGGTTTATAAGTCTTGTTTGGTTCAAGTTGGTACCCACACATTACCTGTCGATCTTATTTCATTTAAAATACTTGCATTTGACGTGATTCTAGGGATTGATTGATTAACTCCTCATCATGCAAAAATTTGTTTTCGTAAGGTTGTTAGCTTTCATATTCCTAATCGACCTATTATGCGAATTCAAGCAACCAAACCATTAAAATCAATCGCTGTCATCTCAAGCCATAAAGCTATTCGTTTATTGAAAAACGGATGTCAAGCTTTCTTAGCTCATGTCACGGATCTAAACAAAAATACGTCAGTTTTGAATGATATTTCTATTGTTAATAAATTTCCTGACGTATTCCCTGAAGAACTTCCTGGCCTACCCCCAGAGCGTGAAATTGAATTTTGTATCGACCTTGAACCCGGTACAAAACCCATTTCCAAAGCCCCATATCGAATGGCTCCTATTGAACTTCAGGAGTTAAAGATCCAACTGCAGGAATTGTTAGACATTGGCTTTATTCGTCCTAGTACTTCTCTTTGGGGTGCTCCTGTGCTATTCGTGAAGAAGAAAGATGGAAGTATGCGACTTTGTATTGATTATCGGGAGTTGAATCATGTCACCATCAAAAACAGGTACCCATTGCCACGTATTGATGACCTGTTTGACCAGTTGCAAGGAGCACAATTCTTTTCAAAGATCGATCTTCGTTCTGGATATCATCAGCTGAAGGTTAGAACTGAGGATATTCCAAAGACGGCTTTCAGAACTCGGTACGGGCATTATTAATTCCTAGTCATGTCTTTTGGATTGACTAATGCTCATGCTGCCTTCATGGATATGATGAACCGGGTATTCAAGAAATATTTAGATCACTTTGTGGTCGTCTTTATTGATGACATCCTTATTTATTCCAAAAGTCGTGAAGATCATGAGCAACACTTGAGGCTGGTACTCCAAAAGCTTCGTGAATACAAGCTTTATGCCAAGTTGAAGAAATGCGAGTTCTGGCTGGAGGAGGTAGCATTCCTTGGGCATGTAGTATCAAGTCATGGAATATCTATTGACCCGGCAAAGATTGAAGCTATTCAAAGCTGGGAACAACCTAAATCAGTGACCGAAGTACGTAGCTTTCTTGGTTTAGCTGGTTATTATCGGAGATTCGTGGAAGGATTTTCTCGAATCGCTACTCCACTAACTCAGCTGACTCGGAAAGATACAAAGTTCTGTTGGAGCGAAGAATGTGAGAAGAGTTTTCAAGAACTCAAGAGGAGACTCATTTCAGCACTTGTTCTAACAATACCATCTGGCTCGGAGGGATTTGTCATCTACAGTGATGCTTCGAGCAAAGGGTTAGGATGCGTTCTCATGCAACATGGAAAAGTCATAGCCTATGCATCAAGACAACTCAAGGAATATGAGAGGAATTATCTTACTCATGATCTAGAGTTGGCAGCTGTTGTCTTTGCACTTAAAATTTGGAGGCATTACTTGTATGGGGAGAAGGTGGAGATCTTTACGGATCATAAAAGCCTCAAATATTTCTTCACTCAAAAGGAACTCAACATGCGACAACGACGTTGGCTTGAACTGTTGAAAGATTATGATCATACCATTCAATACTATCTTGGAAAAGCGAACGTGGTAGCTGACACATTGAGTAGAAGATCATATGCAAGTACGAGTGCGATATTGTCAACACAAAGGCCCATTTTGTGTGACTTGCAAAGGATGGAGATAGAGTTAAAGACTCAAGGGACCCATGTGATGATGGCAAATATACGAGTAGAATCGACTTTATTCGATAAAGTTAAAGCTGCTCAACCTACAGACCTGGAGCTGATGCGTATGAGGAAGAAAGTGCAAGAAGGTGCTATGCCGGAAGCAAGAATCGATGAAGAAGGAATACTTCGAGTCAACTCCAGACTTTGTGTTCCTAACGACCCTGATTTAAAGTATGAAATCATGATGGAGGCGCACAACACACCGTTTGCAATCCATCCTGGAAGTACCAAAATGTATCATGATCTTCGCCATACATTTTGGTGGAGCAATATGAAGAGAGAGATAGCGCTGTTTATCTCAAGGTGTCTAACTTGTCAACGAGTCAAAGCGGAGCATCAAGTACCAAAAGGTCCATTGCAACCACTTGAAATTCCAGAATGAAAGTGGGAGCACATTACCATGGATTTCGTTACCGGTCTTCCTAAGGTTTCTCAAGGTATAAATGCGATTTGGGTCATTGTTGATAGATTGACCAAGTCTGCTCATTTCTTACCGATACGAGAAACTCATACACTTCAACGTCTTGCTCGTATGTACATGAACGAGATTGTAAGACTACATGGTATGCCAGTATCCATAGTTTCTGACCGAGACCCAAGATTCACTTCACGATTTTGGGTTAGTTTACAAAAAGCTATGAGTGCGGATTTACGATTTAGTTCGGCATATCATCCTCAGACGGACGGACAATCAGAGAGGACTATTCAAACTCTGGAAGATTTATTAAGACTCTGTGTTCTTGACTTCAAGGGAAGTTGGGATAAGTTCTTATCATTGGTGGAGTTTTCCTACAACAACAGTTATCAAGCAAGTATTGGCATGGCTCCATTCGAAGCATTGTATGGAAGAAAATGTCGTTCTCCAGTATGCTGGGATGAGGTGGGTGAAGCAACGTTGTTGGGACCGGAGTTGGTACGTATGACTACAGAAAAGATTCAAAAGATCCGACAACGTATAAAAACCTCACAAGATTGACAAAAGAGTTATGCTGATCTTCATCGAAAGGACGTGAAATTTGATATAGGAGATCATGTGTTCTTACGTGTTGCTCCATGAAAAGGAGTTTCGAGATTTGAAAAGAGAGGAAAGCTCAATCCTCGATTCATCGGTCCATTTTTAATCCTCGATCGAATAGGAACTGTGGCTTATAGACTCGCTTTACCGCCAAGTATGTCTCGTGTTCATAATATTTTTTACATATCCATGTTACGCAAATATGTGGAAGACCCGAACCACATTATTGAGTTAGAACCGGACGAAATAGCGGAGGATTTGACGTATGAAGAAGTTCCTGTTCAAATCTTGGATAAGAAGGAACATATTCTACGCTCCAAGGTTATACCTCAAGTCAAAGTTTTGTGGAGAAACCACGATGTTGAGGAAATGACTTGGGAGTTAGAATCTGAAATGAAATCAAGGTATCCTTACCTCTTCGACATACCAGGTACGTACCCTAATTTCGAGGGCGAAATTTCATAAGAAGGGGAGGTTGTAAGACCCCAACTTTTATAAATAAAGATGAATTTTCTATAAATATTATTTTTGAATATTATGGAGTTAATTTGATATAATGTTATAGTTGTGGGTAATATTTATAAATTTTGCAAAGTACGCAAGTTGTTATATAATATTCGATTGGTCGGGGAATATTCGTTTTAACAGGGAATATTCGTACAACGGCACAATCATTGGTGGACCCCACAACGGAATTATTGTCGGATTGAGAAAACGACAAAAATATTTTATTAAAAATAACGGCGGAAGTTTTACCATTGATACTGTTGAACTACTCGGTAGTAAAAGTACAGTAATACGTGTGGTTGCATAGTAGCACACGGTATTGATTATTAATGCTTATGTGAGAATTCACTCAGTTTAATTCAATTATTGTCAGTTAATAATATGAATTATTTAGCGATAATGACGTTTTGTTTTATTCGTATTATTAACGTAATAAAACAGAAACATCTTTTTATATAAAACAAAATACTTTATTAAAGTTATTCTATAAATAGAATATATTATATTTTATTTAAAAGATTTTTCTTTAAATATGGACCGTCAGATTAAAGTAATCCTTCTGGACCGTTCATGGATTAGTTACTATGCATTCTATTTTTCTATAAATAGCAGCTCATTCATTTATTATTTCTTACGAATTCACTGAACTCTAATGAGAGAAACTATAGAGAGAGAGAAGAAGAGTATTCTGCTACTTAACTACTTCCTTATTTCAGCTCTTCTTTAAAACGGTAAGGGGTGTTATTCTTTCTTATTCATGAAGAGAACTGTTGTTATTCCATTTCTTATTATTATGTTGGAATAACCTGTATACGCGGTCTACCCTATACTTGGTGACATTCTTCTATTATTTTGTTGGAATATCCTGTCTGTGTGTTTTACACCGGACCTGGTTCCGTCTTTATTATTATTTTGTTAGAACATCCTGTTTGTGTGTTTTACACCGGACCTGGTTCCGTCTTTATTATTATTCTGTTAGAACATCCTGTCTGTGTGTTTTACACCGGACCTGGTTCCGTCTTTATTATTATTCTGTTGGAATATCCTGTCTGTGCGTTTTACGCCGGACCTGGTTCCATTATTTATTATTCTGTTGGAATAACCTGTATGTGCGATCTATCGCATGCATGGTGATTTCTTTTGTTATTCCATTCTTTATTATACTCAGTTGGTTAAGTTTTGACTTCTATACTCCATAAAATTTGTGGAATATCCTTGATAATTGCGTTTTATCCAGTATCTTTTCATGAAAATATTCTTTTAAGCATTCTTGAATTTTACTCCATAAAGCAGTATCATGTTGACAATTTGGACGTTGTTAATTCTTGGATAAATTAATTCTTGAACTTGTTTTATTGAATTCTTATATCATTGTCATCATCCTCATGTTTATAAAATATTAAAAGTCATCTGCGACCTGTAGTGCATAGATGAACTTGGTATGATTATGACCAGGGATTATTCGGTATAATCATGACCGTAATATTACAAATGATGTGGTAAAAGTCCTCATTGGCCCGTAGTGCATTGATGGACAGTTGTTGGCATGATCATGACCATTAATGAATACACGAATATCCTTGCCGTAGTGCAGGGGTGATTCGATGATGTGGATTATTTTATTAAGCTGAGTCCCAGCGATCACAGTGTTGAAAAACCTTTTAAATCATAAAAGATAGTAGAGTTTATTTGCTACTTGACTCTTTTAATGGATTGCTTGTTCTGCTACAGTTAAACTTGATATCTATTATATTTTATCAGTTTAACATTGTTGAAGGCTAATGATAATTTATTCTGCATTATCAAAGTCATAATATTTCTTACTGGGCTAGTTGAGCTCACCCTTTCTTTCACTGTTCTCTTCAGGAAATGAGAACGTAAATGTGGCAAGTCGGGAAACGAAGTGATGGTCCGAATGATAGTATTAGTTAGTAGTCCTCACGATTCTATGTAATAGTGTGATAATAAATGTAATGAGGACTCCTTTTGAGTATGAATACTCTCTAGAAGACAATATTTGTATTCAAACTCACAGTTTATGTTTTGTCATATTGTACACGACAGTTGTATTAATAAGTTGTATTTGTATTCTGTACTATGTATCTGATGAGCCAAGATGGGTGATGTATACCTAATTTTGGGGGCGTCACAACGATCAAACCCAATTGCTGAATATAAACCAATGTTAATGATAAAATCCTCATAAAATTCCAGCAAAATAATAATACTAATTCACAATGATAGAGAATCCCAAGATGAATTGGAAGAGTAGGCATTTTGGCTTCGTTCTACGTTGGAATCTCCCTCAAGGTGTAAACCCTAGTTACTACGATGAAAATACGTCAAAAGTTATCAAAGATACGTCTGACACCAGTCAGATATCGTTTTTAATCAATTACAACCATTTTAATTAAAAAATAAAATAAAACAAATCAGCAGTTTCAGGCCTCGCGCGCGGCCGCGCGCCCCTCCAGTGTATATCTCGGGCGGGCACGCAACTTGCAGTAGGTAAAGTTGTTTGGCTGGGTGCTCGCGCGGGCGCGCGTCTCCAAGCTTGTCATGCCGCGCGGTCGCGCGGCTAGCAGTCTGTGTCTTCTGATTCTACTGCTGCACTGATTTGCTCTACTGCTCCATCCTTTGTCCATCCATGCTTGTCCATCCATGCTTCACTTGATCCTTTTACCATTCATATCCCAGCTTGTGCCTCGCCTTCATGCGTCCATTAGCCTCGTGCCCTCTAATACCACCAAAACAGGCCATTTTCTGCACTTTTTCACCAAAAGGAGTTTTAAGTAAATGCAATGCAAAATAACATGAAATGCACTAAAAGCACACTAAAATGTACTTGAGATGGGCATAGTTCGCGTGAATTGGTATTCAATAAGTAGGTATAAATCCCACTTATTAGTATAAAAAAAATAAAATAATAAAAAGATTATCGATATTATGTATTGAAAATGATATGTTAGAAAGCATTAAATATGATAGTATAATTGATGATTTTGCATCTAAAAGTGCAACAAGAAGACATTTTAAATGATGTTTTGTGGTTTACTCATTTTATGGGAAAAATTAAAGTTTCTAATATTTTTTTACTGAAAATAATAATTATTTTAAAAAATATTTAAAATAATCATTTTTAATTTATTTAACGGGGTAATCTAAAAAATTAAAAGTTCAATGGTGTAATCAGTAAAACGTGTCAACTACAGTAGGTAATTCATTAGTTTTGTAGATAAAAAATTAACGTCCGTTTATTTTTTTAACGGAATAACCCAATTTTAAAATAATAATTAGTTTAGAGAGGTAATTTGAAAAATTAAAAGTTCAATTGTGTAATCAGTAAAACTTGTCAACTACAGTTGGTATTTCATTAGTTTTACCAATTTTATTGATATTTTTATTTTGCAGGTACATGTGATGATTCTTTGCTTCGATGACATTTTAAAGTGTTCTTCCTTATCTTTTATAAATTATTATAATTTTAATAAAATTAATTAGTTGATAATTTATTTATTTTTTATTTAATTTGTATAAAGAGGCACACTTGATAAAATTTGTCCTAGGCCTTAGATAATCCAGGACCGACTCTGTTAATTAGGCAGTTCCTTCACTTGAATCGTACTGCACCACACTTAAAAATAATTATAAATAATTAATTATAAATAAAATATTTTAAAAATTACAACATCAGAATCCAGATATTAAGAATTTACATAACTTAATAATTGTTTCATATAAGAAACAAATATATTAAGTTTCTCATAATTATAATGTAGAGGCCAAGAGTTCCAAACCCACATGGCCACATCGGATCAAAAGCGAGCATACATTGAGTACGGTATGATATAGTGCACTACAGACTCAATAAGGTATGGTCTCAATAATAAATAATATCAGTCTTCGATTTGCTTATATTGACATTAAAACGTCACTAATAAAATTATTAATTTTATTAAAAATCGGTGGATTTGATTCAATTTGATTGGCTTCGGTTCAGTTTCAATTCAAATTGCTATTTGTATACGAGATTTCATTTAATAGTGTTTTTCTTTCACAACAAAGATTGCGAGTGAAGATGGAAGAATACATACAAAAAAGCACATCTTTAATCTTTTAGCTCTCCCTCTCCCTCACCCTCAATAAACGTGAATAGGATACCATAATGTTGTTGGGTTCGGTCACCAAATACCCAATCCCTTCCTCATGACTCTTATATATATATATATATATATATATATATATATATATATATATATATATATATATATCCCATTTGAACGGTCTCTGTCTGTCTAATCCATTGCGTGGGTTTCACCGTTAGAAAGTTTACCATTAAACCAATTATATAATTAGCTTTTTTCCGTTGCAATATGTTATTCTAACCCTTAAGGCACGTAATATATGCAACCACTACCACTCTCATTGCAAGTCTCCAAAACATAAATCAAAGAAAATTATACTTTTATGAAGACATCAAATTACAAAATAAATTCTCAACCTCATAGTAGAATTTACAAAGTATAATAGATAAGTGAGTAAATATGAATTACACTATTAGAAATTCTAGTATTTTAGAGAAAATTTTAGTGAATGTCATTTAATGTAGCTAAATGATTACTTTGTGGTGTCGATTAAGCAATGATATATCATTATCAGGAAAGTTCTTGAGATTTTGGTGGTCATTTTTGAAATATTATCTTCACAAAAAAAGTAAATAAATAAATAAAAAGTACAAGCTATATAAAAAAAAGTATATTTTCGGAGCTTAAAACATAATAGTTCGACTACAACAAAATATATGAGAATATTCATTGAAAAATATTTCTTCTAGTATTTCTAGTCTTCTAGAGGCAAAATCTTCAATCAAATGTTCAAAATCAAGTTTGTCCAACATATATGGTTGCGAACCCATTTAACTTTTCTATTGCGTCATAGTCGACCACAAGTAATTTTTTAACAATTTCAACTTTGAAAAATTTCTTTCAGCAGATGTCACTGTCAAATGAATAATTAGTAATACCCTCTAAGCAATTAAAACATTAGGAAAATAATCCAAAACTTTTACAAACTCTAGAAAATTTCAAATGTCGACTCTATTTCTCCTGATAAAGTCACATGACACACACACATATATATACTATATAAAAAAAAAATTGGGCCCCCCTGATCGGAGGCCTAGGGCGATCGACCCTTCCGCCTGTACTCAAGAACGACCCTGATCATGATTGCAGTAAAAATGCTCTTATTGTAATATTTTATTTAGAAATAATTTAATCAGTTTCAAATATATCTACTCCACTAGTTTTAACCATATTTTTTTTAGAAAACGCTTGTCCAACATATCACATTCGGAAGATACATATTTTATACTAACTAAACGATTCAAAGAGATATTATCTTACGATATTTCGTATCACAAAATTTGACGTTTTTCGTTCGTAATTTGGTTTCTCAAATAGTTAAGACGAATGTCAAATTAATCATTAAATTAGAAAATTGATATTTTTATATTATTTTTTGATATTTTCACACGTATAACCCGTATATTAATTAATAAAAATTCGATACATCAGCTAATATGTGGATTCTACGTGTAAAAATATAAAAAAAATGTTGAAATATCAATTTCCTTAAACTATTCACATAATTTCAAAATTCGTTAAAATCATCATTTTAAATCAATAATTTTTTAGCTTCTCCCTCTCTCTCACCCCACAAACCCCACCCACGCACCCACCCGCGCGCGCGCGCACACACACACACATATTAGTACAAAATCTATAGAGGGTCACTGACTATATGTGTCTTAAAACTTGTGCTTAGCCGCTTGGATTTCAAGATAAGCGCGCAATAATATGTCCATATGATTGTTTTGGAGATTCAATGCACTTGTGGGTATTTTTATATCAACTCTAGTTGTAAATTTTGTGGAGTAAGTAGATAAAAAACAAAATTGAATATCTCACCTCCTTAACCACCACTTTATTCCTTGTGTCATAGGTTGTTTAATTAAGAATCCCAACCCTTACCCACTTTCATTTTTATTATATTCTCATTTGTTAGTTTTTGATTATATGATGTTTTGATTAATGACTAATTTAAGTATATTAGAAGTGTAAATGGTTCATGATGTGTTATTATAATATTAAATATGCATGAATTAATGGGTTATAATATTATAATGCATGGGTTATGGTTAATTCATGAACAATTGTTGCTGATAGTTGGTATTTCGTGGGTGCTATTTTAAGGATTTTATCTTGCTTAGTGGAGCCCACATTAGTTGTACTTAGTATTCTATTTGAAAAGGGAGTTTACAGAAGTTTTTTTTAAAGTCTTATCTTATCTCCTTGTTACTCTCTTGTTCAAAATAGTTGACTGGGTATAAGAGGTTCATTCTTTATTTTAGCTACAAATAGTTGGCAGTTGGCGCAGAATATTTCTTATTCATATTTGCTGAAATCGTGGAGTCACTTTAAAATAGGAATGAGATTTCTTAGCTAACATATTTTGTAGCCGTTGCTTGTGTTATTATATATACTACTTCTCTTCGGCTGAACAGGAAGAACTCGGAAATCTGCAATCAAGTTGACATACTATATCAGAGCACTTCAACTGCAATATTCCAGCCATCTATTGTAATCTTTTATATTCTTTTGTGCTGGAAATTTATTCTATTCATTCTTTGTAAACCAAACTCAAGCATAGTTTTGGCTTGAGGTTTTTCTTTGTCTGTTCATAGAAGGCTCAAGGGTCTCAGAGGTGAGAAGAGGTGCAGTGGTGTACAAGTTACAGAGGTGCAAAAAGGGGGCATAGGTGTCCAACATCAGATTTGAGGCTTCTTTGTAACAGGGAGTAATTTTTGTATTGAGGTTTAAATAGTAATAAAAAGAGTCTCCAATCCTAGTTGGGATTGGGCGTGGATTACGCCACTAGGTAGAGGATAGGAGCTGAACCACATAAAAATCTTGGTGTGATTTTTACTTCTGTTTATCTCTTTAATTGTCATTCACGTTCTGCACTTTTTGTTATTCACGCCACTAATCCAGACACTAAAGCAGACAGGTCTAGCTGTCTGATAATAAGAAACAAAGAACATAAGCTAAAGCAGACACTAAAGCAGACAGGCGTAGCTGTCTGAATTATACCTGTTGTAGAAAATTTCAAAAAGTTTTCACCGTTTATCACTTTTAGCTTAAACACCTATTCACCCCCCCTCTAGGTGTGCACATACGTATCAGAGCAAGGCTCTACTAATATTGATCGTTGCAGGTCGTAGGGGAAGATCCTATGGCACACCTAAACTTTCAAGAAGGTCAGTCAACAAGTAGGCCACCACTGTTGCTCGGAAGTGAAAACTTCAACTTTTTGAAGTTCAGAATGAAGATCTATCTGATCCGTGACCCATGGGAATGGCGGGTAGTCGAAAATGGACCAGTCATTTCGCGACATGATGATGGCAAGCCAAAGAATCTCATGGAAATGGACTCAAATGAATCGTATATGTTATCCTATAATTCCAAGGCCATGAATACACTTTTAAGTGGCATGGTTCAGTCAGAGATTGATAAGGTCTCTTCTTGTACTACGGCTAAGGAAATTTGGGACACAATAATCATGAGTCACGAAGGTACTACTAAAGTGAAGGAGGTCAAGCTGAGCATGCTAATGCACGAATACGAATTATTCAAATTGGAGAAAAATGAATCAATTAGAGATGCCCAAGCAAGATTCCTCACTCTAATGAATTCTGTAAGCATGCTCTGACGAAAGATTGATCAAAAGGAAATCAACCGAAAGCTTCTTAGAGTCATGCCAAAGCGATTCGCACCAAAGGTCACTACACTTCAAGACTCTGTCTCAATCAGCACAATGGAAACTCTTACCTTATTTGGAGAACTTGAAGAGTTTGAAAACCAACTAAAATTGTATGATGAAGAAGATGAGGCACCCAAGAAGAAGATCTTGGCACTACAAGCTGAAAGCTACATAGAAGGAAATGAAGAAGATTCTGATGAAGAGATAGCTTTAATGACCAGAAAATTGAGGGAGCTGATCCGAAAGAAGAATAGATCAAAACTACCAACAACAACTTTCAACAACAAAAAAGATTTCAAGCAAAAGCCACAAGAAGAAACCTGTTTCAAATGTGGAAGGCCTGGACACTTCAAAAGAGATTGCTTCCAACTAAAAAGAAAGAAGGCAAATGGTTCAAAAGGGAAGGCTCTAATGACATGGAGTGATAATGAACCTGATCATGAAGATCAAGAAGAAGAAACTGCTCAGCTGTGCTTCACTGGAATACATAATGAGGAAACTTCTGAGGTAAGTCCTGAACTTGGAGAAATTACTATTTCTGACTATCTTGTTTTAAAAAATGAAAACCTTCGTATGAAAGAGAAAAATGCTCACTTGAAAAATTGGATAAACGACTTAATGAAGGAGGTAGAAACTTTAATTGAGGAAAAACAAGAAATAGTTAAGGATTGCACATCATGTGAAGTTTCTAAGTTGAATGCTAAAATTGGATATTTAGATCATTATAATAAAATTTTATATAATCGTGCAAACAAATTAAATGAAGAAAATAATAGCCTTAAAAAGGAAAATGATGATTTAAAAGAGAGCTTGAAAATGAGAGATACTTGTATAGATGCTTTTAATGATAGAAAAATAATAAACATGCAAAATAATAATGAGGAAGAAATAATATCTTTGAAAAAGGATTTTACAAAATTTGTTCAAGGAGAAGAGAATTTAAATATAATGTTGGGTGCTCAAAGGTCAAGCTTAGATAAACAAGGAATTGGATATAATCCTATTAAAAACATAAAAAGTACTACTAATAAAATTAGAGTAATAAATAATAAACCAAGGAACAAGCCTCTTTATTGCTCACCTTATGTTACTTGCAAAAAATGTGGTTTAAAAGGACATTTTGATACTAATTGTAATAAAATAAAAATAAAACAAGTTTGGGTAAAGAAAGGGGATTTAATTGCTACTAACAATATTGGACCCAAACATATTTGGGTACCAAAACGATGAGCTACTTCTTTGTTTTGTAGATATGCTTAAAAGCTAAAGTACCATCACATAAATGGGTACTTGACAGTGGATGTTCTAGACACATGACGGGTGATAGAACTAAATTTACCTCACTTGTTGCAAAGAAAGGAGGCACGATTACTTTTGGAGATGACACCACACGCCAAATCATCGGTAAAGGTAAAATTGGTAATGGTAAGGTTTATATTGATAATGTCCATCATGTTGAAGGGTTAAAATATAATTTAATTAGTGTAAGTCAACTAATGGATAGTGGTCATAAAGTTATTTTTGAAAAAGATAAATGTGCTATTATTCATGCCTCTCATAATGTTCCTTTAGTAGCTAACAGAGAAGGTAATATATATACTATAAATTTTAAAAATCAAAATGAGGATATCTGTTTAGCTGCTGTTCAAGATCAAACTATTCTATGGCATAGAAGGTTGGGGCATGTGCATATGGAATTGATTAACACGTTAGTTACAAAGAACCTTGTTAAAGGTTTACCAAAGCTAAAATATGAAAAGACAAGTATTTGTGATGCATGTCAGTTAGGTAAACAAGCAAGAAATTCCTTTACAAGCAAAAATCAGGTATCAACTTCTTTACCTCTTCAATTATTGCATCTTGATTTATTTGGACCCGAGAGATTTGCTAGCCTAGGAAATAATCATTATGCCTTTGTTATAGTTGATGATTTTTCAAGATTTACATGGGTTTTATTTTTGAAAACTAAAGATCAAGCTTTTGCAGAATTTGAAAAGCTTATAAAGAATGTTGAAACAAAACACAACCTCAAGCTAATTGGTATACGGAGTGACCACGGTGGAGAATTTGGAAAAGATTTTATACCATATTGCAGTGAGAAAGGTGTAACACATGAGTTTTCTGCACCAAGAACGCCTCAACAAAATGGTGTGGTGGAACGTAAAAATCGTACTCTTCAAGAAACTGCAACAACTTTACTACATGAAAGTAAATTGCCTAAAAGTTTTTGGGCAGAGGCTGTAAGTACTGCATGTTACATTTTAAATAGAGTACTAATTAGACCCATTCTAATGAAAACACCATATGAGTTGCTAAACAACAGAATTCCAAATATTAATTATTTTAAAGTGTTTGGTGCTAAATGTTTCATTCTAAATACTAATAGTAATCTTGGAAAATTTGATGCAAAATCAACCGAAGCTATTTTTCTTAGTTATTCAATGCATAGTAAAGCTTACAGGGTTTATAATCTTGATAAATTTAAAGTTGAAGAATCTATGCATGTTGTTTTTGATGAATTTAACCGTGACCTATCAAAAGAAGAAAATGAAGTTTCTGCAGGAAAAGACATTCTGATTAGTGGAAAACAGACAGCTCAATCCGGACAGCCTGAGCCATCTGCATCAAAAGGAAAGTCAGATGAACGTGGAAAGCAAATAAACGAAACTAGACAAACTGAGTCATCTGCCCCGTTTGAAAACTCAGACATGCAGACGCCTCAAGTCAGACAGCTTAACCCGTCTGCATTAGAAGAAGAATTAGATGATCAGTTTGAAGCAGAGCTTGACGTTGTAGAACCTGAACCTGAACCTGAAGAGCAAATGACTACAGCAAAGCTTCCTATACCATCTAGAACAGTGAGAAATCATCCACCAAATCTGATCATAGGTGATCCTGACACTTGGATGAACACAAGAAGGAAAGCAAGGAATTATTGTGCATTTTCCGCATTCCTTTCTCAAATAGAACCAAAGAGTGCCAAGGAAGCAATCCAAGATGAAAATTGGTCTATTGCCATGCAGGAAGAATTAAACCAATTCGAAAGGTGCCAGGTATGGGATCTTGTCAAACCTCCTAAAGATGTTTCTATAATTGGTACAAAATGGATTTTCAAAAATAAACTTGATGAAAATGGCATAATTACTAGAAATAAGGCTAGATTGGTAGCTCAAGGCTATAATCAACAAGAAGGTATAGATTATGAAGAAACTTTTGCCCCTGTTGCAAGGTTGGAAGCCATACGAATTTTGTTAGCCTATGCATGCTTTAAACAATTTAAATTATATCAAATGGATGTGAAAAGTGCATTTTTAAATGGCTTTTTAAATGAGGAAGTGTATGTCAAGCAACCTCCAGGATTTGAACATGAAAAATATCCACATCATGTGTTTAAATTGAAAAAGGCTTTGTATGGATTAAAACAGGCTCCAAGAGCCTGGTATGAAAGATTAAGCAATTTTTTATTAGACAATGGTTTTAATCGTGGTAAAATTGATTCTACTCTTTTTATTAAAACCAAAAATAAAGATTTATTAATTGTTCAAATTTATGTGGATGACATAATTTTTGGAGCTACTACTAACTCATTGTGTGAGTGGGTTTCCCAATGTATGCATAACGAGTTTGATATGAGCCTTATGGGCAAATTAAATTATTTCTTGGGGCTTCAAATTAAACAATCCAATGAAGGGATTAACATTCACCAATCAAAGTATGTAAAGGAGTTATTGAAGAGATTTGATTTTGAAAATACCAAACCAAAATCAACACCAATGAGCACTACCGACAAGCTTACTACAGACGCAACAGGTAAAGATGTCGAAGTAACAATGTATCGAGATGCAGATTATGCAGGGTGCCAAGTTGATAGAAAAAGCACAAGTGGTGCTTGTGAATTTTTAGGCCAAAGCATTGTAGCTTGGCACAGCAAAAAACAAACATCTGTAGCCTTGTCTACTACAGAAGGTGAATATTTGGCGGCAGGTAGTTGTTGTTCACAAATTTTGTGGATGATACAAACGTTACATGATTTTAATGTTATTTGTGAAAATGTGCCCCTTATGTGTGACAATACTAGTGCTATTGATATTTCTAAAAATTCTGTGCTTCATTCTCGTACTAAGCATATTGAAGTGAGACATCATTTTTTGAGAGATAATGTTGCTAAAGGATTAATTAAGTTAGTATTTGTCCCTACTGAACATCAATTGGCTGACATTTTTACAAAACCTTTAAGTGAGGAACGTTTTTGTACCTTGAGAAGAGAACTTGGGATGTCTGTTTGTGCTTAATTTTTTTTTGAATTTAATTTTAATATATATTTTTGTTTGCCTTTAGTATTTAATTTTAATATATATATAAAAAAATAAAAAAAAATACAAAAAAAAAAATAAAAAAAAATTATATATATAATAATAATATATATGCTGAGGAGGGGCACTGTTGGAAAATAGCCGAAATATTTTTAGCGTGAACTGGGTATATCAAAGGACTCTTCTGATTTTTATCTCCCACCGTGCTAATCTCTCTGTTCTTTCTCAGTGTGTTTCTCTCTCTTCGTACTCCATCTTTCTTCTTACAATCTAAGGTTTTTCAAAGAGTTTTCCATGGCTAAAACTCGTGGCGGACATGTGGTCAACACCGGCAGAGAATCTACTCAAAACACGAAAGATATCCCAACTCACTCATCACGAAGGCGCTCGAATCGGCTTATCACGCGACTTTCAAATGATTTGGGGATTTTGTCGAAGGAGTCTATGAAGAGGAAGGACACTTCTTCGCGTTTGAAAGGGAAATCTACTGAACCCATCATTATTCCCGATTCTTCTGACTCACTGATTTCTCCTTCTCCTCAATCACATGGTACTCCTCTCATTTTTACTTCTTCTAGTTATGCTCTGCGTTTTCAGGATCTTATGATCAATAAAACGATTGTGTTTGGGAAATCAGTTGATCATGCCCTATTCCAACAAATTGGGGTCACAGCTTTATTTGAAAAAGTGAACCTCTCTGCTATGTTGAGTCCACCCAAATATGCCTATCCCACTTTCATTAAATAATTTTTTGGGAATATGTCTGTCAATGATGATGTCATCAAAACTTTTGTTAAAAACAAAACATTGATCATTGATTCTACTGCATTGGGTTCCATTCTTAATATTCCATGCTCTGGTTTTTGTCCTTTCACACTCAAGGGGCCTTTAGAGTTTGAAAATTTAACTGTCCTTGAACAGTTAAGGATTGTGAAAGAGTTTTCTTCTGCTGAATTTATTGGGTTACCCACTGTTGTTGAAACTACTCCGTTGAATAATGTTATTCATAAAACCATTCGTGCTAATTTAGTTCCTCGTAATGGGGGTCGGTCCAATATGACGTATCAAGACTTAATTCTTTCTGCTTTAATCATCTCTAGAACAAAGTTTAATTTGGTCTTACTTATGATAAAGCACATGGAGAGTTGTTTGACAAATAAAACAAAGTGTTTTCCTTATGGGGGTTTTATTACCAAAATTCTTGCATACTTTGGAATCTCTTTTGTCAATGAAGATGTCATCTAAATTTCTGATGTGATTGATAAATATATCCTGTCTCAATCTAAATTGACTGTGAATTCTGCTGGGACATTATGTTGGGATGATGAGAAGGTTCCTACTTCAACTCCACCATCTCCAAACTCTTCTCCTATTCCTAATTCTACTGTACGAGATTCCTCTGATCTTCCTCCTCCTTCAAATGTTCAAATTTCTAATCTTTTTCAACTTATCCATGATATGGGCACTCGGTTTGACTCTGCCCTTCAAACAGTCTCCACACAAATTCAAGAGTTGAACAACAAGGTTGATTATGTCTCCAGACGAATGGAAGTGTTGGTCTCTCAACACAACGAATATGTGGTTAAAATCCAAGAATTTGACAAGAAACTTGATGATGTTCTCTATGAGACTGCTACAGATGAAGCTGCTTGACTCCCATCTTTTTGATAATGCCAAAGGGGGAGAAGTACAAGGGGATAAGGAGATGATACTTACTGTGGTTTTTGGATATATTAGACTATGCTACTAATGATGCTATTGGTTAACTATTTTTAATTGGATATATTAGTCTATGCTACTAATGATGCTATTGGTTAACTATTTTTAATTTGGGATATGATATCTATGTGTTGCATGGGATTATTTATATGTCTCCCTTATTTGTTATTTGTTTTCCTATCTGTTATGGAAATCTAATATGCATAAATTTAGGGGGAGCTTAAAGTTAGGGGGAGCATATGTTGGTTAAAGTACTGCATAAATTGTCATCATCAAAAAGGGGGAGAATGTTAGTTTTTGATTATATGATGTTTTGATTGATGACTAATTTAAGTATATTAGAAGTGTGAATGGTTCATGATGTGTTATTATAATATTAAATATGCATGAATTAATGGGTTATAATATTATAATGCATGGGTTATGGTTAATTCATGAACAATTGTTGCTGATAGTTGGTATTTCGTGGGTGCTATTTTAATTAAGGATTTTATCTTGCTTAGTGGAGCCCACATTAGTTGTACTTAGTATTCTATTTGAAAAGGGAGTTTACAGAAGTTTTTTTTTAAAGTCTTATCTTATCTCCTTGTTACTCTCTTGTTAAAAATAGTTGACTGGGTATAAGAGGTTCATTCCTTTATTTTAGCTACAAATAGTTGGCAGTTGGCGCAGAATATTTCTTATTCATATTTGCTGAAATCGTGGAGTCACTTTAAAATAGGAATGAGATTTCTTAGCTAACATATTTTGTAGTCGTTGCTTGTGTTATTATATATACTACTTCTCTTCGGCTGAACAGGAAGAACTCGAAAATCTGCAATCAAGTTGACATACTATATCAGAGCACTTCAACTGCAATATTCCAGCCATCTATTGTAATCTTTTATATTCTTTTGTGCTGGAAATTTATTCTATTCATTCTTTGTAAACCAAACTCAAGCATAGTTTTGGCTTGAGGTTTTTCTTTGTCTGTTCATAGAAGGCTCAAGGGTCTCAGAGGTGAGAAGAGGTGCAGTGGTGTACAAGTTGCAGAGGTGCAAAAAGGGGGCATAGGTGTCCAACATCAGATTTGAGGCTTCTTTGTAACAGGGAGTAATTTTTGTATTGAGGTTTAAATAGTAATAAAAAGAGTCTCCAATCCTAGTTGGGATTGGGCGTGGATTACGTCACTAGGTAGAGGATAGGGGCTGAACCACGTAAAAATCTTGGTGTGATTTTTACTTCTGTTTATCTCTTTAATTGTCATTCACGTTCTGCACTTTTTGTTATTCACGCCACTAATCCAGACACTAAAGCAGACAGGTCTAGCTGTCTGATAATAAAAAACAAAGAACATAAGCTAAAACAGACACTAAAGCAGACAGGCGCAGCTGTCTGAATTATACCTGTTGTAGAAAATTTCAAAAAGTTTTCACCGTTTATCACTTTTAGCTTAAACACCTATTCACCCCCCCTCTAGGTGTGCACATACATAGAATTACATCATTCACCTTTTCTCTATATAATCTAAAAAAGGAAACTAAGTGTTCCTACCAAGCTCAAATATAATACACACGTATGTATGTATGTATATACGGATACTGGTATTAGTATTTTATTAGGACAATCTACAAATTTGTCCCTTCATATGTATGTATATATATAACTTATAGTACTCCATCATATTTCCTTATTTATAATTTACATTATCATCTGTATAGTTTTTGCAGTATTGTCACAAATCTAATTAGACTGACAAAAATAAATCATATTATTATTCACAATGAAAAACTAAAGAATGATTTAAAAATACAAAAAAAGGGGTTGGAACTTTCAAACCATATGAAAATGTTAGTGAGATTTGATAGGTTCTTTGCTACATATAGATATGGTAATTTTTTTTTTATCAATTTATTGAGATTTGTGAAATATCACAAAACCTAATGAGATGATAAAAACATCGCAAAAATGGAACACACATGGCAAAAATCGGAACACAATAGAACATATTTCAAAAGTCAGGACATGAGGGTTCACATTGCAAAAATAAGTAAACATGAAGTCTAATTAATTTACAAATAAACCGTCTTCTTTTTGATTTAATAAAGAAGAGCTCTTCTAGGTGGACATGAAAATTGGACACGAGTGTATTTAAACTTCACCTATTTATATTTTTACCCACTGTTAGAGGTCAAAATATAATTAAGTAAAATTCAAATACACTCATCTCCGATTTTCATGTCACATAGAATTTTTGAATAAAGAAAGGGCAAAATCAATAAAGAAATATATTTGAATTCCAAGCAAATCAAAATGAGCAGTACATTTAGCCAGTCTATATATATATATATATATATATATATATATATATATATATATATAATTTGTTCCGATTTACTGAGATTTGTGAAATATTGCAAATCCCGACGAGGTGATAAAAACATAACAAAAATGGAACACACTGAAGGACATTGCAAAAATGGAATGAGATGGAGAACATTACAAAAATGGGAACACAATGGTTCATTTGCAAAAGTTAGGACATGAGGGTTGACATTGCAAAGCTAAGCAGACATGAAGTCCAATTTATAAATAAACCTTCTTTCCTTCTTCGTGTTTTTTTTAAAGAAGAGCCAAATCAATAAAGAAATGGATTCTAATTCCAATGGGTACCCCCATATTTCTAACCCAATTTTGGTCGTTGATGAAATGATCCAATGGTGTAATAGGCAGCTCATCTGCATGATAGTTGAAATTCAGATAAGGCACACTTAGAAGGGGGTTGAATAAGTGTGTGAACAAACTATGACCAATTTTTAAATTTTGAATTCAAATTATTGAAAATAGCCTACTGTATTGAAGAATGCAGCTTGCTGAATGAATGTGGTCTACCGAATTGAATTTTTGTTTAAGAAAATATCTTGGTGAATTTATAAGTCAAACAAAGTATCTCAAGATGAAGCAAATGTTTAAATATTTAATTATTAAGAAAATTAACTATCTTGAGAAAGTAAAGTGAGCAATAAAATAACACCAAGATTTTTTACGTGGTTCAGCTATTACCCTCTATAATAATAGCCTAGTCCACGTCCAATACTAACTAGTATTGGAGACTCACTTTTATTTCTTTAAAAAATGACCCTTGTTACAAAACAGATTCTATCAAATTGAATTACGATAATTCACTTGAGCACGCTTGCTCCTTGTGCACCAATGCACCCCTTAAGCACCTATACTTCCTTGAACCTGTTTGTAAATAAAGCTTAATCCACCTGGATTAAATTTCTTTAGACAACACTTAGTCTAAAAATATAAAATTACAATTATAGAGGTCTAATGATCAAAGCAAATAAATAATTTAACAATGCAAGGCCTAACTAATGTATGCAATGATCAAGTAGTAAAAGTAAGAGATATCACCAATATGAAGCTCACGAAAATAGCTGAGAATAATATGAATATAATTGCATAGCAGCTGGAAATTTTGCACTAGGAATAATTCAATAGCTCTTCAAGTATATAAGTGCAAAATATTAATTCAAGTGTTGTAACTGTTGTGTATTATCACTGATCTTAGTTTCATTTTTATAGCCCAAATTTTTACCGTTACTGATAAAAATCTGTTGCATGAAAATCTTTACGTTACCAACAAATTTACTTAAGTAACGTTCCAATTATATTTCCGTTGGAAAGAGATATAGAAGATCAGTTGTGACGCCACCAAAATTAGGTATACATCACCCATCTTGGGTCGTCAGATACATGGTACATAATTCAAATACAACTTAATAATACAACTGTCGTGTACAATATGACAAAACATAAACTCTGAGTTTGAATACAAATATTGTCTACTAGAGAGTATCCATACTCAAAAGGAGTCCTCATTAAATTTATTAACACACTATTACATAGAATAGTGAGGACTACTAACTAATACTATCATTCGGATCATCACTCCGTTCCCCGACTTGCCCCAGCTACGTTCTCATTTCCTGAAGAGAACAATGAAAGAAAGGGTGAGCTCAACTAGCCCAGTAAGAAATATTATGACTAAGATAATGCAAAATAAATTATCATTAGCCTTCAACAATGTTAAACTGATAAAATATAATAGACATCAAGTTTAACTGCAGCGGAACAAGCAATCCATTAAAAGAGTCAAATAGAAAATAAACTCTACTATCTTTTATGATTTAAAAGGTTTTTCAACACTGTTATCGCTGTGACTTAACTTAATAAAATAATTCACATCATCGAATCACCCCTGCACTACGGCCAAGGATATTCGTGTATTCATTAATGGTCATGATCATGCTAACAACTGTCCATCAATGCACTACGGGCCAATGAGGACTTTTACCACATTATTTGTAACATTACGGTCATGATTATACCGAATAATCCCTGGTTATAATCATACCAAGTCCATCTATGTACTACAGGCCACAGATGACTTTCAGCATTTTATAAACATTAGGATGATGACAATGATATAAGAATTCAATAAAACAAGTTCAAGAATTAATTTATCCAAGAATTAACAACGTCCAAATTGTCAACATGATACTGCTTTGTGGAGTAAAATTCAAGAATACTTAGAAGAATATTTTCATGAAAAGATACTGGATGAACCGCAATTATCAAGGATATTCCACTAATTTCATAGAGTATAGAAGTCAAAACTTAACCAACTGAGTATATTAAAGAATGGAATAACAAAAGAAATCACCCGGCATGCGATAGACCGCACAGACAGGTTATTCCAACAGAATAATAAATAATGGAACCAGGTCCGGCGTAAACGCACAAACATGATATTCCGACAACATAATAAATAATAGAACCAGGTCCGGCGTAAACGCACAGACAGGATGTTCCAACAGAATAATAAAAGAATGTCACCAAGTATAGGGTAGACCGCGTATACAGGTTATTCCAACAGAATAATAAGAAATGGAACAACAACAGTTCTCTTCATGAATAAGAAAGAATAACACCCCTTACCGTTTTAAAGAAGAACTGAAATAAGGAAGTAGTTAAGTAGAAAAATACTTTTCTTTTCTCTCTCTATAGTTTCTCTCTATAGTTTCTCTCTCTAGAGTTCAGTGAATTCGTAAGAAATAATGAAGGAATGAGCTGCTATTTATAGAAAAATGGAATGCATAGTAACTAATCCATGAACGGTCCAGATTGATTACTTTAATCTGACGGTTCATATTTAAAGAAAAATCTTTTAAATAAAATATAATATATTCTATTTATAGAATAACTTTAATAAAGTATTCTGTTTTATATAAAAAGATGTTTCTGTTTTATTACGTTAATAATACGAATAAAACAAAACTTCATGAACGCTAAATAATTCATATTATTAACTGAAAATAATTGTATCAAACTGAGTGACTTCTCACATAAGCATTAATAATCAATACCGTGTGTTACTATACAACCACACGTATTACTGTACTTTTATTACCGAGTAGTTCAACAGTAACAATGGTAAAACTTCCGTCGTTATTTTTAATAAAATATTTTTGTCGTTTTCTCAATCCGACAATAATTCCGTTGTGGGGTCCACCAATGATTGTGCCGTTGTACGAATATTCCCTGTTAAAACGAATATTCCCCGACCAATCGAATATTAGCGTACTTTGTAAAATTTATAAATATTACCCATAACTATAACATTATATCAAATTAACTCCATAATATTCAAAAATAATATTTATAGAAAATTCATCTTTATTTATAAAAGTTGTGGTCTTACAACCTCCCCTTCTTATGAAATTTCGCCCTCGAAATTAGGGTACGTACCTGGTATGTCGAAGAGGTAAGGATACTTTGATTTCATTTCAGATTCTAACTCCCAAGTCATTTCCTCAACATCGTGGTTTCTCCACAGAACTTTGACTTGAGGTATAACCTTGGAGCGTAGAATATGTTCCTTCTTATCCAAGATTTGAACAGGAACTTCTTCATACGTCAAATCCTCCGCTATTTCGTCCGGTTCTAACTCAATAATGTGGTTCGGGTCTTCCACATATTTGCGTAACATGGATATGTAAAAAATATTATGAACACGAGACATACTTGGCGGTAAAGCGAGTCTATAAGCCACAGTTCCTATTCGATCGAGGATTAAAAATGGACCGATGAATCGAGGATTGAGCTTTCCTCTCTTTCCAAATCTCGAAACTCCTTTCCATGGAGCAACACGTAAGAACACATGATCTCCTATATCAAATTTCACGTCCTTTCGATGAAGATCAGCATAACTCTTTTGTCAATCTTGTGAGGTTTTTATACGTTGTCGGATCTTTTGAATCTTTTCTGTAGTCATACGTACCAACTCCGGTCCCAACAACGTTGCTTCACCCACCTCATCCCAGCATACTGGAGAACGACATTTTCTTCCATACAATGCTTCGAATGGAGCCATGCCAATACTTGCTTGATAACTGTTGTTGTAGGAAAACTCCACCAATGATAAGAACTTATCCCAACTTCCCTTGAAGTCAAGAACACAGAGTCTTAATAAATCTTCCAGAGTTTGAATAGTCCTCTCTGATTGTCCGTCCGTCTGAGGATGATATGCCGAACTAAATCGTAAATCCGCACTCATAGCTTTTTGTAAGCTAACCCAAAATCGTGAAGTGAATCTTGGGTCTCGGTCAGAAACTATGGATACTGGCATACCATGTAGTCTTACAATCTCGTTCATGTACATACGAGCAAGACGTTGAAGTGTATAAGTTTCTCGTATCGGTAAGAAATGAGCAGACTTGGTCAATCTATCAACAATGACCCAAATCGCATTTATACCTTGAGAAACCTTAGGAAGACCGGTAACGAAATCCATGGTAATGTGCTCCCACTTTCATTCTGGAATTTCAAGTGGTTGCAATGGACCTTTTGGTACTTGATGCTCTGCTTTGACTCGTTGACAAGTTAGACACCTTGAGATAAACAGCGCTATCTCTCTCTTCATATTGCTCCACCAAAATGTATGGCGAAGATCATGATACATTTTGGTACTTCCAGGATGGATTGCAAACGGTGTGTTGTGCGCCTCCATCATGATTTCATACTTTAAATCAGGGTCGTTAGGAACACAAAGTCTAGAGTTGACTCGAAATATTCCTTCTTCATCGATTCTTGCTTCCGGCATAGCACCATCTTGCACTTTCTTCCTCATACGCATCAGCTCCAGGTCTGTAGCTTGAGCAGCTTTAACTTTATCGAATAAAGTTGGTTCTACTCGTATATTTGCCATCATCACATGGGTCCCTGGAGTCTTTAACTCTATCTCCATCCTTTGCAAGTCACACAAAATGGGCCTTTGTGTTGACAATATCGCACTCGTACTTGCATATGATCTTCTACTCAATGTGTCAGCTACCACGTTCTCTTTTCCAAGATAGTATTGAATGGTATGATCATAATCTTTCAACAGTTCAAGCCAACGTCGTTGTCGCATGTTGAGTTCCTTTTGAGTGAAGAAATATTTTGAGGCTTTTATGATCCGTAAAGATCTCCACCTTCTCCCCATACAAGTAATGCCTCCAAATTTTAAGTGCAAAGACAACAGCTGCCAACTCTAGATCATGAGTAAGATAATTCCTCTCATATTCCTTGAGTTGTCTTGATGCATAGGCTATGACTTTTCCATGTTGCATGAGAACGCATCCTAACCCTTTGCTCGAAGCATCACTGTAGATGACAAATCCCTCCGAGCCAGATGGTATTGTTAGAACAAGTGCTGAAATGAGTCTCCTCTTGAGTTCTTGAAAACTCTTCTCACATTCTTCGCTCCAACAGAACTTTGTATCTTTCCGAGTCAGCTGAGTTAGTGGAGTAGCGATTCGAGAAAATCCTTCCACGAATCTCCGATAATAACCAGCTAAACCAAGAAAGCTACGTACTTCGGTCACTGATTTAGGTTGTTCCCAGCTTTGAATAGCTTCAATCTTTGCCGGGTCAATAGATATTCCATGACTTGATACTACATGCCCAAGGAATGCTACCTCCTCCAGCCAGAACTCGCATTTCTTCAACTTGGCATAAAGCTTGTATTCACGAAACTTTTGGAGTACCAGCCTCAAGTGTCGCTCATGATCTTCACGACTTTTGGAATAAATAAGGATGTCATCAATAAAGACGACCACAAAGTGATCTAAATATTTCTTGAATACCCGGTTCATCATATCCATGAAGGCAGCATGAGCATTAGTCAATCCAAAAGACATGACTAGGAATTAATAATGCCCGTACCGAGTTCTGAAAGCCGTCTTTGGAATATCCTCAGTTCTAACCTTCAGCTGATGATATCCAGAACGAAGATCGATCTTTGAAAAGAATTGTGCTCCTTGCAACTGGTCAAACAGGTCATCAATACGTGGCAATGGGTACCTGTTTTTGATGGTGACATGATTCAACTCCCGATAATCAATACAAAGTCGCATACTTCCATATTTCTTCTTCACGAATAGCACAGGAGCACCCCAAAGAGAAGTACTAGGACGAATAAAGCCAATGTCTAACAATTCCTGCAGTTGGATCTTTAACTCCTGAAGTTCAATAGGAGCCATTCGATATGGGGCTTTGGAAATGGGTTTTGTACCGGGTTCAAGGTCGATACAAAATTCAATTTCACGCTCTGGGGGTAGGCCAGGAAGTTCTTCAGGGAATACGTCAGGAAATTTATTAACAATAGAAATATCATTCAAAACTGACGTATTTTTGTTTAGATCCGTGACATGAGCTAAGAAAGCTTGACATCCGTTTTTCAATAAACGAATAGCTTTATGGCTTGAGATGACAGCGATTGATTTTAATGGTTTGGTTGCTTGAATTCGCATAATAGGTCGATTAGGAATATGAAAGCTAACAACCTTACGAAAATAATCAATTTTTGCATGATGAGTAGTTAACCAATCAATCCCTAGAATCACGTCAAATGCAAGTATTTTTAATGAAATAAGATCGACAGGTAATGTGTGGGTACCAACTTGAACCAAACAAGACTTATAAACCGTGGATGTAATGAAAGTTTCTCCCAATGGAGTGTCAACAGATAATTCGAAGTCTAATTTCTCCGGAATCAAATTTAATCGATGAGCGCAAGTAGGAGAAACAAAAGAATGGGTAGAACCGGTATCAAATAAAGTATAGACTTCGTTAGAGTTTATGATAAGCTTACCCGTGATGACCTCATTCGGGTTCCTTGCTTTCTTGGTGGTCACAACAAACGCTCTCCCTTGCACTACCGGTTTTGACTTTTCTGGGACGGCCTTTGGTGTCTCCATCTTGGCTGAACTTGTTTTTGGTAAACGACAAAATCGAGCTAAATGACCTTCTCTTCCACAATTATAACATGCTTTAGACGGCATCGCGCAGTTTGGACTGATGTGCCCCTCCCCTCCGCATTTGAAACATATGATAGGTGGTCGTTCTCCTTCCTTAACAACGGGTGCTGGTGCTGACGTCTTTCCATCATTGTTGAATCTCCTCTTCTTGAAATGACCATTCTTATTGTTTTGGCCCTGATTACCACCGAAGTGGTTACTATTTCTGGCCTGTTGATTCCCTCCACGCTTGTTGTCACCGCTTCGATGACTGCTCTCACTGGTATTATCATTTTGCCGACTGCTCTCTTTTGGTTGCGTTGACTCGTTATCGCGCTCCACTAACTGAGCCCTATTCAAAACATCTGAATACAAATACAGTTTATGAGAAATAAGATGTTGACGTATCTCAGGTTTCAAACCTCGTAAAAATATTCGCGTTATTTGCTCTTCATTATCCACCAAGTGGGACGTAAACCGGGACAACTCAGCAAATTTAGCCTCATACTGCGACACGGTCATATTATTCTGCTCCAATTTGATGAACTCCACCTCCTTCATGTGGCGAACACTTTCGGGAAAGTATTTGTCATTGAACAGCTCTTGGAACTTCTCCCAAGACATCTTCAGTGCGGCAGGTTGAGTACGCTTAATCGATTCCCACCAGTAATCTGCCTCTCCTCGCAACATAAAGGCGGCAAAGGGAACCTTTTGCTCCTCGGAGCATCCTAAGACATCAAATATCTTGGTGATCTGTTTTATCCATGTTTCCGCTATAAGTGGTTTTGGCTCTCCTTTAAACTCCGGTGGTCCCAGCTCCTTGAACTGTTTAGCGGTGACCGTCCGAGAGTTTTCAGTGTTTTCACCTACATTTTGAACAGGAGCCGCTCTCGCCTGCTGTTTCATGAACTGCATAAAGCTTCTGAACATTCCATCATTCATCATTTGGTCAGTATTGTTGTTTGCATGAGGATTGTCGCCTTCCTGATGCACATTATCCCGATTATTGATATGTGGAGAATCCAGAGTCGCCTGTGCTCCATTGCTATTCTCAACATTCTCGGATGCCATTTTCAGATACTGCCACAAAATAAAAGTTAATTGATATGTCATATATTATCCTTATATTCTGACCGACCAATTAAATACCATGCAAATAAACTTAGGTAGGTCATACTAGCGAAGGAATTCCCCGTCTCTCCCCTCCTAGTTCTATTCTAACATCTTAGCCAGGGATCATATCCCTAAGCTTTGATACCAACTGTGACGCCCCCAAAATTAGGTATACATCACCTATCTTGGGTCGTCAGATACATGATACAGAATTCAAATACAACTCAATAATACAACTGTCGTGTACAATATGACAAAACATAAACTGTGAGTTTGAATACAAATATTGTCTACTAGAGAGTATCCATACTCAAAAGGAGTCCTCATTACATTTATTAACACACTATTACATAGAATAGTGAGGACTACTAACTAATACTATCATTCGGACCATCACTCCGTTCCCCGACTTGCCCCAACTACGTTCTCATTTCCTGAAGAGAACAGTGAAAGAAAGGGTGAGCTCAACTAGCCCAGTAAGAAATATTATGACTAAGATAATGCAGAATAAATTATCATTAGCCTTCAACAATGTTAAACTGATAAAATATAATAGACATCAAGTTTAACTGCAGCGGAACAAGCAATCCATTAAAAGAGTCAAGTAGAAAATAAACTCTACTATCTTTTATGATTTAAAAAGTTTTTCAACACTGTTATCGCTGGGACTCAGCTTAATAAAATAATCCACATCATCGAATCACCTCTGCACTACGGCCAAGGATATTCGTGTATTCATTAATGGTCATGATCATGCTAACAACTGTCCATCAATGCACTACGGGCCAATGAGGACTTTTACCACATTATTTGTAACATTACGGTCATGATTATACCGAATAATCCCTGGTTATAATCATACCAAGTCCATCTATGTACTACAGGCCACAGATGACTTTCAGCATTTTATAAACATTAGGATGATGACAATGATATAAGAATTCAATAAAACAAGTTCAAGAATTAATTTATCCAAGAATTAACAACGTCCAAATTGTCAACATGATACTGCTTTGTGGAGTAAAATTCAAGAATACTTAGAAGAATATTTTCATGAAAAGATACTGGATGAACCGCAATTATCAAGGATATTCCACTAATTTCATGGAGTATAGAAGTCAAAACTTAACCAACTGAGTATAATAAAGAATGGAATAAAAAAAGAAATCACCCGGCATGCGATAGACCGCACAAACATGTTATTCTAACAGAATAATAAATAATGGAATCAGGTCCGGCGTAAACGCACAGACAGGATATTCCGACAGAATAATAAATAATAGAACCAGGTCCGGCGTAAACGCACAGACAGGATATTCCGACAGAATAATAAATAATGGAACCAGGTCCGGTGTAAAACACACAGACAGAATGTTCCAACAGAATAATAACAAGACGGAACCAGGTCCGGTGTAAAACACACAGACAGGATGTTCCAACAGAATAATAATAAAAACGGAACCAGGTCCGGTGTAAAACACACAGACATGATGTTCTAACAGAATAACAAAAGAATGTCACCAAGTATAGGGTAGACCGCGTATACAGGTTATTTCAACAGAATAATAAGAAATGGAACAACAACAGTTCTCTTCATGAATAAGAAAGAATAACACCCCTTACCGTTTTAAAGAAGAATTGAAATAAGGAAGTAGTTAAGTAACAGAATACTTTTCTTTTCTCTCTCTATAGTTTCTCTCTCTAGAGTTCAGTGAATTCGTAAGAAATAATGAAGGAATGAGCTGCTATTTATAGAAAAATGGAATGCATAGTAACTAATCCATGAACGGTCCAGATTGATTACTTTAATCTGACGGTCCATATTTAAAGAAAAATCTTTTAAATAAAATAAAATATATTCTATTTATAGAATAACTTTAATAAAGTATTCTGTTTTATATAAAAAGATGTTTCTGTTTTATTACGTTAATAATACGAATAAAACAAAACTTCATTATCGCTAAATAATTCATATTATTAACTGACAATAATTGAATCAAACTGAGTGACTTCTCACATAAGCATTAATAATCAATACTGTGTGTTACTATGCAACCACACGTATTACTGTACTTTTACTACCGAGTAGTTCAACAGTAACAATGGTAAAACTTCCGCCGTTATTTTTAATAAAATATTTTTATCATTTTCTCAGTCCGACAATAATTCCGTTATGGGGTCCACCAATGATTGTGCCGTTGTACGAATATTTCCTGTTAAAACGAATATTCCCCGACCAATCGAATATTATATAACAACTTGCGTACTTTGTAAAATTTATAAATATTACCCACAACTATAACATTATATCAAATTAACTCCATAATATTCAAAAATGATATTTATAAAAAATTCATCTTTATTTATAAAAGTTGGGGTCTTACATCAGTATATATCAAAAAGTATATATATCACTTGAACACACAAAATTAAATCAGTTAGGAACAAATATCCGTGAATATCTCTATTCCTTATATAAATGATCACAGTCTCCTTTTTAAAACAAATCTCTTAGAGTTTAGACTTTTTCACGTAATAAAGTCTGCCGCCATATATCAAGTTGGTATATCAATTCTGAAACAAAAGATATTATGGCATTTAATGTAGGATTGTAAAAGGCTACAAGATATGAAAGTTTCGAGATAATAGTAATCATGACTCTAGATCAAAACAACTTTTAAATTTTCTATGCATCATTAATTATAAAATATTTAGGACTTTTTCTAACACATGGCAGTAAACCTTTTAATCCGGACAATAAAATAAATTTTTTTATGCATGCATATTTATACTAACCAACTTGAATATATCATGTTTATAACAGTTAGCAATGTAACATACTTAATTAGGCATGCACAAAAAATATTTAATTTAATGCACAAATAATATGTCCTAGAGCCTTGTATTGAAAAATTAAATATTTGCAATGACCTTACATATTTTTCTTAAGACTCCAATCTTCAAAGTCTTTTGAAGATAATCCTTTTATCAACTTCCTGAAATTTTTACAATAAACAGATTAGTCCATATATAATCAAGTCATCATCAAAACAGAGGTTAAAATATTAACAAACCAACATTTTCCCCCTTTTTGATGATGACAACACCAAAAATTATAACTCCCCCTAAATTCATGCATATTAAAAATAACTCCCCCTGATTTCATGCATATTAAAATTTTCAGAAGATTCAAACTAATTTCCACCATGCCTTTTGTTTAGACATAATTTATCCTGCAAATTTCCTTTTGTTTAGACATAATTTATCCACACATATTGGTTCTAACCAAATCATTTTTAACAAAAAATAATAATGTTGTCTTCACAGCAACATCATTGTCTCCCCCTTTGTCATCACCAAAAAGCCACTATCAGATACCAATATTATCAATGTGAATCACAGGTAGAGGACGATTAGTAAAATAAGGACGGTGGAGAAGACGATGAATCCTTTCTTCCATAGAAAAATCATGAGTAAACCTAGGAGGACGAGGAATAAAAGTTTCATTGGGTAGAGGCAAGTCAAGGAAATCTCCAATGTATTCAGCCATCCAATTACATCGAGGCCACTCAGGAACAGGAGAGATCATTCTGTCAAAATGTAACCTTCTACCAACATCATTCATACGATGAGCCATGAAATCAGCAAATTCTCCAATCTGATTACTTACAAACTTCAGTTCGTGACTTAATTGACATGAATTTCTATTGATCTTTTGGTGAAGAGACTCAACCATAGCCATGGTATGCAACTCGAAATCCTTTTTCTAAAATCGAAAGCCTTTGTTTAACATCAACAATATCAAAGTGCATAAGCTCTTGATTTTTGAGGATTTGAGTCAACATATCAATTACAGTTGGAGATGAAACTGATGAAGTATGAAGAGTAGAAGAATCAGGATTTTCAGATGGTAAGTCAGAAGACATAGAACTTGGTGGAATAGGAATAGGATCAGGAATAATACGAACAAACAAGACATCAACAGAAGTGACATGGGACTGTTTTAGATTAGCAGAATCAATGAATTCATTGTGAGACACCACAATTTCATCATCAAGGCAAATGTTAAAATGTTGAAACATTTTTGTCAAAAACAAACCATATGGCAGACACTTTTTAACTTGACGAATACAACTCATCATGTGGGACAACATCATAAGAAAGAAATTAAAACGAACACCTTTTAAAATCATTGCAACAACCACCAAATCTTGGAAAGTAAAATCTGCTCTACCACCTACTCGTGAAAACAAATTATACTGAAGTATTTTGTGCAAAACACATGCAAGTGGACAGACATCAATAGTTTTAGGAGTAAACAGAGTTGTCAGACAGGAGTTGTTCATCACAGTTTGAAGTTATTCAAGAGGAGAAAAGGGTATATTTGCAGCACCCGTAAGAGTAAATGGATAGGGACCAGATGAAGGAATAGCAAAAATACTCCCAAAATCGACAATAGTGAAAAACAAAGACTTTCCTTTCACAAAAGACGTATAACAATCCCCATTACACTCTAAATTTGTGTAAAATTGTTGTACCAAACGAGGATATGCTCTTGTGAGAGGAAATAGCATAAAAGAAATACCACTAGAAGTAAAAAGTTTTTCCAGAGACGAATTTTTGAAATAAAACAGATCCAAGATTTTCTCATAAACAAACTGTTTAGTAGCAATAGAAGTTTTGAAGCGGGCTTCAAAACTCTGACCTCGAAAGAAATTATCTGGCAAATCAGAAGTAACAGAGAAAGGATTTACCAGATTTGATGGTGATTCTGGTTGAGAAGGAGGATGCTCCGAACCAGGAGATTGTGGGGATGTCTTTAAGAAAGAAAATCTTGAATTAGACCTATCGGATTCGTCAGAAGAAACATGAACAGATGTTTGGCGAGGCTGTTGTTTGGACTTCTTCGGTGAACGTGTGGTATAAGGAGACCGTGGATGTGTCCCTTCTTTGATGGTGATGCCGAAAGACCGTTTGTTAGCACGAGTCTTCATCTTTGTTACAAAAATGAGAGTTTAGGGTTAAATAAAGATAGAGAAGTTTCTGAGTCTGTGAAATAAAACAAAGACGCTCTGTATTTAATGGAGAGTGTTGGACGCCAAAAAGACTTCTTGAATCACTAAACATTCAGCGTCTGTCTTTTTAAATTTCGAATCCCATAATGATATTTTTCGTAAGTTGTGCCGAGTAGATACGTCTCCCTTAGTCTTCGGTGAGGAACATATAATGTTTATCAACATAACACATTTAAAATATCATGCAGATACTGTAAGACCCCGAATTTTATGAAATAAAAGTATTCAATTTTTCTTATAATTACTATTCAGTAAATGGTTAAATTGATAAAAGTTTAAAGTATTGGGTGAAATATGAATTTTTTTTTTCAAAATAAGCAAGTGGTTATAAAATAATCATTGTTGTCAGGGAATATTCGTTTGGTCGTGGAATATTCCTTCTGTCGGGGAATATTCGTACGACGGCGCAGCTATTTGTGGGCCCCATAACGAATAACTGTCGGATGAAGAAAACGACAAATTTGAGTTTTTACAAATAACGGCGTAGTTGTTACCGTTAACACTGTTGGAATATCCGGTGGTTAAAATACAGTAATACGCGTTATTGTACAGTAGCACACGGTATTGCATAGTATTTTTGAAATTATTGATTCTTACGTAAGAAGGCACTACTCAATAATTGTTACAGTAATTACTGTTCAATATTTTATTTTATTGATTCAATAATTGCTGCGTTGATATTTTATATTATTGTTGTTTCAATAATTGTTGCTGCACAGTATTTTCTATTATCAGATCAATAATTCATATTATTTGAATAATATTATTAGATAACATTATTGTCAATGTCTAGAAAGTTCTGTCTAAGGAGAGGTTTGGTCATCTAATTGCGCGCTAGTAAGGAGAAATTCTTATTGAAAAGCCCCCTCTTTCCTGGGAACGACCTGGTTGTCATAAATGTGATTCTGTAATATTATTTGTGAATAATTAATTATTGATTCATATGATAAGAAAATATTTATATTATGTGGATATAAATGAGGGATATATTTTTGTGGTTAAAAATGAAGGAGTTAATGTTGAGGTTTTTATCAGTATTTTTGTCGAAATAGAGGTATTAAAAATCAAGGTTTTTGAGATATTTTGCGGGGGTTATAATTTTTAATCCGACCGTTGGATCGTGGTAATTTTTGGATATGTTATACATATATAAGTTGAGTATATGCCCACAAATTTTGAACCGTTAAAAATGAACGTATGATTTGTTATGAATTTTAAGAGGTGGCTGATTCGGAAATCAGGTTATAAATCATTTTTGGTGGAAAATTCTAGAATTGGTGGGCCCCACTTGTGGTTGGTGAAAAAATGTGCTGAATTATATTTCAAATGTGGTGGGTGGGAATAGTAGCAGGTAAAGCCATCAGGTTGCAGGTCAAACCTACCAAAATTTTCCTATAAATAGAGGGCTAAGTTAGAATTGAAAATCACACCAGAAACATAAGCTTTCTCTCTTTCTCTCTCTAGATTATTGAGTGTATTTTGTGAGTATTTAGATACTTGGTGAGTTGCTATTCATCAGTGCGAGTTTCCTTCAGCGTCATATCCGATATCCAATCTGAAGTGCTGCTCTTTGAGGTAAGGGATAGTAAGGGATAGTAAGGGATATTAAGGGATTTTAAGAGTTGTTATATTTTTCAGTTTCGTAATTTTCCTGAACTTCAAAAATTCTGGAAAAATTTGAAATGATATTTTGATGAGTTTTATTGATTGTGTCCAAAAATGGTGATTTTTGGATGTATAGATTGAGAGTTATGAATTTTATGAGAAAAGACTATTTCAAAAGTAACAGCTTATAATTCCTTGTGGTTAACTCCAAAATTGATGAAATTTTTATTGGGGGTACATGTATATGATAGAAGTATACTCTGTAAATTTCAGAATTTTTAGACAAAGGTACAATTTTTGATAAATGTCTAAATATTCGGCTATTTTGGCCATATGAAAAATAGTAAATGACTTTTAAAAATTCTGAGAAAAATATATGTTCACTATGGGACTATATTATGCTAAATCCCAGAAAAGAAATATTTTTGGAACTGATTTGGTATTTTTCATGAAAATAGTCTAGTTATGAGTAAATGAATTAAATATGTTTTGTGAAGAAAGAAAATTGGAAAATAGGATTTTATGGCTTGAGAATCCTATATGAGGTATATGCAGATTTTTGATGAGGGTTTTGGTTATTGATGATGAAATTGTAAGAGTTGACATTTTATGATGATTAAATGCATTAATTAGTAAAGTGTAAACAATTAAAATAAATTGTTTATAAATTTAAGTAATGTTATTCTTTCAATATCATTATACCGAAATATTGGTATGGATTTTATTGTGGAATTTCTATCTTTTGTGTTGGGATTACTATTCATGAGTTACTATTCACGATTTACTATTCATGAGTTACGAATATTACTCTTGAGATTAAAACTATATGTTGATCATATTATTTTTATCATCATATATAACATTTTTATAATCCTGATGTTGAAATTCTCTTTCACTGGAGTGTAAAGATGGATAGATTATTGGTATGATCATGACTAGGGTTCTCTTTGGCCTGTAGTGCAAAGTTGAATTGTGACTGGTATGATCATGACCATTGAATTTATAATTGAATATCTTAAGCTTAAGTGCAAAGGTGAATTGATCGACATGGTTATAATTATTGTTTATATAAATTCTGAAATAATTATATATTTCTTTGAGATATGAATATATTTGGCCTGTAGTGCAAATATGAATTGTTGATGAATATCTTTGGCATGTAGTGCAAAGATGGCCTGTTGATGAATATCTTTGGCCTGTAGTGCAAAGATGAACTGTTGTTGAATATCTTTGGCCCGTAGTGCAAAGATGGTTTGTTGATGAATATCTTTGGCCCGTAGTGCAAAGATGGATTTGTTAGTATGATTATAAACAGGAACTGTGATTTGGTATAACCATGATCTTTGATGTTTCAGGTAAAGACAGGTGATGAAAATATTCTTCGTCCTGGGTGCGAAGAAAAATTTATAGTCACAATTATGATTATGAGTTATTCATATGATTGTGGAAAGGAACTGTTGAGTGATGTTACATGGATAAAACATTGTTGGTGGATTTTTAACATGGAGAAGATAATAGACTTTATAGTCTATTTGACTCTTCTAATGGATTGCTCGTTCCGCTGCAACTATGGTTGAAATTTTTATCATCTACCATATGTTCTAAATCTCTGATTTATTACTGATGAAAACTATTGATAATTTGTTTATCTTTAGTCATGATATTCTTTACTGGGCTAGTTGTGCTCACCCTTTTGTTTCACAATTCCTTTCAGGTAATAAGAGTGTAGCTGGGTCGAGCGGGGGTAACAAGGGAATAGAACGGTGGTCATCATTTAGTAGTTATATTTGGTGAAAAAAAATAGGGTGAGGCGAACCCAACGTTGGAAGGGTGTTTCGTCACTATCATACAAGATGTCTAATGACATACAACCTCGTGTCATCATAAGACAGGGTTGTGCTCATCCACTTGCTGAGTATATATACGAGCACTACCTATATAATCTTGGTGTTTGTTTGAAGTATAATTCTCAATTAGAGACAGTGGAGATAATGATAAGTCAAGAGAAGACTCACCATTGGGAAGAATATGATAGTAATCTTCTCGTTTTTCTTTGGGGTCTATTGGGTCAACCAAGGATAATTCTGTGGCCATATGATATCTATCATAACCTAGATGCGTGGCCTCCCATGTACGAAGGTTTCCTTGAGCACTTCCCAAAGATTCTAGTTTCTAAAACAGTTTTTGACTGTACCTTTATGTAAGGTGTCATTGTGAGGTGATGTCCACGGTTGGAACATGAGTCACATTTGGTATATATTTGTATCCAAACTTATAGCATATGTGTTGTTGTATTTTGCACGACAATTGTTGTAATAAAGTTACAGTTTTTTTTTCTATACCATGTATTTGGCGACTCAGAATAGGTTGGATGGAATGGACCTATTTTGGGGTCGTTACATTTGGTATCAGAGCTTAGGGATATGATCTTTGGTGGAGATCGGGGAATAGAACTAGGAGGGGAGAGATGAGTAAATCCTTCGCTAGTGTGTCCTACCTAAGCTTATTTGTTGGTCAGTCACAATATCGGGATATTATGTGATTTGTTAATTTGTTCAATTAACCCTTGTTTTGAAGCTATATTCTAGAATGATATCTAAAATACAGGAGATGAGCAATGGAGAAATCATGATGACAGGGAAGATGAAATCTGGAATGAAAGCAAGGTATTCTCAACTCTTTGAAATACCAGGTACGTAAATTTCGGGGACGAAATTTTATAAGGAGGGGAGATTGTAAGACCCCGAATTTTATGAAATAAAAGTATTCAATTTTTCTTATAATTACTATTCAGTAAATGGTTAAATTGATAAAAGTTTAAAGTATGGGTGAAATATGAATTTTTTTTTTCAAAATAAGCAAGTGGTTATAAAATAATCATTGTTGTCGGGGAATATTCGTTTGGTCGTGGAATATTCTTTCTGTCGGGGAATATTCGTACGACGGCGCAGCTATTTGTGGGCCCCATAACGAATAACTGTCGGATGAAGAAAACGACAAATTTGAGTTTTTACAAATAACGGCGTAGTTGTTACCGTTAACACTGTTGGAATATCCGGTGGTTAAAATACAGTAATACGCGTTATTGCACAGTAGCACACGGTATTGCATAGTATTTTTGAAATTATTGATTCTTACGTAAGAAGGCACTACTCAATAATTGTTACAGTAATTACTGTTCAATATTTTATTTTATTGATTCAATAATTGCTGCGTTGATATTTTATATTATTGTTGTTTCAATAATTGTTGCTGCACAGTATTTTCTATTATCAGATCAATAATTCATATTATTTGAATAATATTATTAGATAACATTATTGTCAATGTCTAGAAAGTTCTGTCTAAGGAGAGGTTTGGTCATCTAATTGCGCGCTAGTAAGGAGAAATTCTTATTGGAAAGCCCCCTCTTTCCTGGGAACGGCCTGGTTGTCATAAATGTGATTCTGTAATATTATTTGTGAATAATTAATTATTGATTCATATGATAAGAAAATATTTATATTATGTGGATATAAATGAGGGATATATTTTTGTGGTTAAAAATGAAGGAGTTAATGTTGAGGTTTTTATCAGTATTTTTGTCGAAATGGAGGTATTAAAAATCAGGGTTTTTGAGATATTTTGCGGGGGTTATAATTTTTAATCCGACCGTTGGATCGTGGTAATTTTTGGATATGTTATACATATATAAGTTGAGTATATGCCCACAAATTTTGAACCGTTAAAAATGAACGTATGATTTGTTATGAATTTTAAGAGGTGGCTGATTCGGAAATCAGGTTATAAATCATTTTGGTGGAAAATTCTAGAATTGGTGGGCCCCACTTGTGGTTGGTGAAAAAATGTGCTGAATTATATTTCAAATGTGGTGGGTGGGAATAGTAGCAGGTAAAGCCATCAGGTTGCAGGTCAAACCTACCAAAATTTTCCTATAAATAGAGGGCTAAGTTAGAATTGAAAATCACACCAGAAACATAAGCTTTCTCTCTTTCTCTCTCTAGATTATTGAGTGTATTTTGTGAGTATTTAGATACTTGGTGAGTTGCTATTCATCAGTGCAAGTTTCCTTCAGCATCATATCCGATATCCAATCAGAAGTACTGCTCTTTGAGGTAAGGGATAGTAAGGGATAGTAAGGGATATTAAGGGATTTTAAGGGTTGTTATATTTTTCAGTTTCGTAATTTTTCTGAACTTCAAAAATTCTGGAAAAATTTGAAATGATATTTTGATGAGTTTTATTGATTGTGTCCAAAAATGGTGATTTTTGGATGTATAGATTGAGAGTTATGAATTTTATGAGAAAAGACTATTTTAAAAGTAACAGCTTATAATTCCTTGTGGTTAACTCCAAAATTGATGAAATTTTTATTGGGAGTACATGTATATGATAGAAGTATACTCTGTAAATTTCAGAATTTTTAGACAAAAGTACAATTTTTGATAAATGTCTAAATATTCGGCTATTTTGGCCATATGAAAAATAGTAAATGACTTTTAAAAATTCTGAGAAAAATATATGTTCACTATGGGACTATATTATGCTAAATCCCAGAAAAGAAATATTTTTGGAACTGATTTGGTATTTTTCATGAAAATGGTCTAGTTATGAGTAAATGAATTAAATATGTTTTGTGAAGAAAGAAAATTGGAAAATAGGATTTTATGGCTTGAGAATCCTATATGAGGTATATGCAGATTTTTGATGAGGGTTTTGGTTATTGATGATGAAATTGTAAGAGTTGGCATTTTATGATGATTAAATGCATTAATTAGTAAAGTGTAAACAATTAAAATAAATTGTTTATAAATTTAAGTAATGTTATTCTTTCAATATCATTATACCGAAATATTGGTATGGATTTTATTGTGGAATTTCTATCTTTTGTGTTGGGATTACTATTCATGAGTTACTATTCACGCTTTACTATTCATGAGTTACGAATATTACTCTTGAGATTAAAACTATATGTTGATCATATTATTTTTATCATCATATATAACATTTTTATAATCCTGATGTTAAAATTCTCTTTCACTGGAGTGTAAAGATGGGTAGATTATTGGTATGATCATGACTAGGGTTCTCTTTGGCCTGTAGTGCAAAGTTGAATTGTGACTGGTATGATCATGACCATTGAATTTATAATTGAATATCTTAAGCTTAAGTGCAAAGGTGAATTGATCAACATGGTTATAATTATTGTTTATATAAATTCTGAAATGATTATATATTTCTTTGAGATATGAATATATTTGGCCTGTAGTGCAAATATGAATTGTTGATGAATATCTTTGGCATGTAGTGCAAAGATGGCCTGTTGATGAATATCTTTGGCCTGTAGTGCAAAGATGAACTGTTGTTGAATATCTTTGGCCCGTAGTGCAAAGATGGTTTGTTGATGAATATCTTTGGGCCGTAGTGCAAAGATGGATTTGTTAGTATGATTATAAACAGGAACTGTGATTTGGTATAACCATGATCTTTGATGTTTCAGGTAAAGACAGGTGATGAAAATATTCTTCGTCCTGGGTGCGAAGAAAAATTTATAGTCACAATTATGATTATGAGTTATTCATATGATTGTGGAAAGGAACTGTTGAGTGATGTTACATGGATAAAACATTGTTGGTGGATTTTTAACATGGAGAAGATAATAGACTTTATAGTCTATTTGACTCTTCTAATGGATTGCTCGTTCCGCTGCAACTATGGTTGAAATTTTTATCATTTACCATATGTTCTAAATCTCTGATTTATTATTGATGAAGGCTATTGATAATTTAATTATCTTTAGTCATGATATTCTTTACTGAGCTAGTTGTGCTCACCCTTTTGCTTCACAATTCCTTTCAGGTAATAAGAGTGTAGCTGGGTCGAGCGGGGGTAACAAGGGAATAGAACGGTGGTCATCATTTAGTAGTTATATTTGGTGAAGAAAATAGGGTGAGGCGAACCCAACGTTGGAAGGGTGTTTTGTCACTATCATACAAGATGTCTAATGACATACAACCTCGTGTCATCATAAGACAGGGTTGTGCTCATCCACTTGCTGAGTATATATACGAGCACTACCTATATAATCTTGGTGTTTGTTTGAAGTATAATTCTCAATTAGAGACAGTGGAGATAATGATAAGTCAAGAGAAGACTCACCATTGGGAAGAATATGATAGTAATCTTCTCGTTTTTCTTTGGGGTCTATTGGGTCAACCAAGGATAATTCTGTGGCCATATGATATCTATCATAACCTAGACGCGTGGCCTCCCATGTACGAAGGTTTCCTTGAGCACTTCCCAAAGATTCTAATTTCTAAAACAGTTTTTGACTATACCTTTATGTAAGGTGTCATTGTGAGGTGATGTCCACGGTTGGAACATGAGTCACATTTGGTATATATTTGTATCCAAACTCACAGCATATGTGTTGTTGTATTTTGCACGACAATTGTTGTAATAAAGTTGTAGTTTTTTTTCTGTACCATGTATTTGGCGACTCAGAATAGGTTGGATGGAATGGACCTATTTTGGGGTCGTTACATTTGGTATCAGAGCTTAGGGATATGATCTCTGGCGGAGATCGGGGAATAGAACTAGGAGGGGAGAGATGAGTAAATCCTTCGCTAGTGTGTCCTACCTAAGCTTATTTGTTGGTCAGTCATAATATCGGGATATTATGTGATATGTTAATTTGTTCAATTAACCCTTGTTTTGAAGCTGTATTCTAGAATGATATCTGAAATACAGGAGATGAGCAATGGAGAAATCATGATGACAGGGAAGATGGAATCTGAAATGAAAGCAAGGTATTCTCAACTCTTTGAAATACCAGGTACGTAAATTTCGGGGACGAAATTTCATAAGGAGGGGAGATTGTAAGACCCCGAATTTTATGAAATAAAAGTATTCAATTTTTCTTATAATTACTATTCAGTAAATGGTTAAATTGATAAAAGTTTAAAGTTATGGGTGAAATATGAATTTTTTTTCAAAATAAGCAAGTGGTTATAAAATAATCATTGTTGTCGGGGAATATTCGTTTGGTCGTGGAATATTCTTTCTGTCGGGGAATATTCGTACGACGGCGCAGCTATTTGTGGGCCCCATAACGAATAACTGTCGGGTGAAGAAAACGACAAATTTGAGTTTTTACAAATAACGGCGTAGTTGTTACCGTTAACACTGTTGGAATACCCGGTGGTTAAAATACAGTAATACGCGTTATTGCACAGTAGCACACGGTATTGCATAGTATTTTTGAAATTATTGATTCTTACGTAAGAAGGCACTACTCAATAATTGTTACAGTAATTACTGTTCAATATTTTATTTTATTGATTCAATAATTGCTGCGTTGATATTTTATATTATTGTTGTTTCAATAATTGTTGCTGCACAGTATTTTCCATTATCAGATCAATAATTCATATTATTTGAATAATATTATTAGATAACATTATTGGCAATGTCTAGAAAGTTCTGTCTAAGGAGAGGTTTGGTCATCTAATTGCGCGCCAGTAAGGAGAAATTCTTATTGGAAAGCCCCCTCTTTCCTGGGAACGGCCTGGTTGTCATAAATGTGATTCTGTAATATTATTTGTGAATAATTAATTATTGATTCATATGATAAAAAATATTTATTTTATGTGGATATAAATGAGGGATATATTTTTGTGGTTAAAAATGAAGGAGTTAATGTTGAGGTTTTTATCAGTATTTTTGTCGGAATGGAGGTATTAAAAATCAGGGTTTTTGAGATATTTTGCGGGGGTTATAATTTTTAATCCGACCGTTGGATCGTGGTAATTTTTGGATATGTTATACATATATAAGTTGAGTATATGCCCACAAATTTTGAACCGTTAAAAATGAACGTATGATTTGTTATGAATTTTACGAGATGACTGATTCAGAAATCAGGTTTATAAATCATTTTTGGTGGAAAATTCTAGAATTGGTGGGCCCCACTTGTGGTTGGTGAAGAAATGTGCTGAATTATATTTCAAATGTGGTGGGTGGGAATAGTAGCAGGTAAAGCCATCAGGTTGCAGGTCAAACCTACCAAAATTTTCCTATAAATAGAGGGCTAAGTTAGAATTGAAAATCACACCAGAAACATAAGCTTTCTCTCTTTCTCTCTCTATATTATGAGCATATTTTGTGAGTATTTAGATACTTGGTGAGTTGCTATTCATCAGTGCAAGTTTCCTTCAGCATCATATCCGATATCCAGTCAGAAGTACTGCTCTTTGAGGTAAGGGATAGTAAGGGATAGTAAGGGATATTAAGGGATTTTAAGGGTTGTTATATTTTCAGTTTCGTAATTTTTCTGAACTTCAAAAATTCTGGAAAAATTTGAAATGATATTTTGATGAGTTTTATTGATTGTGTCCAAAAATGGTGATTTTTGGATGTATAGATTGAGAGTTATGAATTTTATGAGAAAAGACTATTTTAAAAGTAACAGCTTATAATTCCTTGTGGTTAACTCCAAAATTGATGAAATTTTTATTGGGAGTACATGTATATGATAGAAGTATACTCTGTAAATTTCAGAATTTTTAGACAAAAGTACAATTTTTGATAAATGTCTAAATATTCGGCTATTTTGGCCATATGAAAAATAGTAAATGACTTTTAAAAATTCTGAGAAAAATATATGTTCACTATGGGACTATATTATGCTAAATCCCAGAAAAGAAATATTTTTGGAACTGATTTGGTATTTTTCATGAAAATGGTCTAGTTATGAGTAAATGAATTAAATATGTTTTGTGAAGAAAGAAAATTGGAAAATAGGATTTTATGGCTTGAGAATCCTATATGAGGTATATGCAGATTTTTGATGAGGGTTTTGGTTATTGATGATGAAATTGTAAGAGTTGGCATTTTATGATGATTAAATGCATTAATTAGTAAAGTGTAAACAATTAAAATAAATTGTTTATAAATTTAAGTAATGTTATTCTTTCAATATCATTATACCGAAATATTGGTATGGATTTTATTGTGGAATTTCTATCTTTTGTGTCGGGGTTACTATTCATGAGTTACTATTCACGATTTACTATTCATGAGTTACGAATATTACTCTTGAGATTAAAACTATATGTTGATCATATTATTTTTATCATCATATATAACATTTTTATAACCCTGATGTTGAAATTCTCTTTCACTGGAGTGTAAAGATGGGTAGATTATTGGTATGATCATGACTAGGGTTCTCTTTGGCCTGTAGTGCAAAGTTGAATTGTGACTGGTATGATCATGACCATTGAATTTATAATTGAATATCTTAAGCTTAAGTGCAAAGGTGAATTGATCAACATGGTTATAATTATTGTTTATATAAATTCTGAAATGATTATATATTTCTTTGAGATATGAATATATTTGGCCTGTAGTGCAAATATGAATTGTTGATGAATATCTTTGGCATGTAGTGCAAAGATGGCCTGTTGATGAATATCTTTGGCCTGTAGTGCAAAGATGAACTGTTGTTGAATATCTTTGGCCCGTAGTGCAAAGATGGTTTGTTGATGAATATCTTTGGCCCGTAGTGCAAAGATGGATTTGTTAGTATGATTATAAACAGGAACTGTGATTTGGTATAACCATGATCTTTGATGTTTCAGGTAAAGACAGGTGATGAAAATATTCTTCGTCCTGGGTGCGAAGAAAAATTTATAGTCACAATTATGATTATGAGTTATTCATATGATTGTGGAAAGGAACTGTTGAGTGATGTTACATGGATAAAACATTGTTGGTGGATTTTTAACATGGAGAAGATAATAGACTTTATAGTCTATTTGACTCTTCTAATGGATTGCTCGTTCCGCTGCAACTATGGTTGAAATTTTTATCATTTACCATATGTTCTAAATCTCTGATTTATTATTGATGAAGGCTATTGATAATTTAATTATCTTTAGTCATGATATTCTTTACTGAGCTAGTTGTGCTCACCCTTTTGCTTCACAATTCCTTTCAGGTAATAAGAGTGTAGCTGGGTCGAGCGGGGGTAACAAGGGAATAGAACGGTGGTCATCATTTAGTAGTTATATTTGGTGAAGAAAATAGGGTGAGGCGAACCCAACGTTGGAAGGGTGTTTTGTCACTATCATACAAGATGTCTAATGACATACAACCTCGTGTCATCATAAGACAGGGTTGTGCTCATCCACTTGCTGAGTATATATACGAGCACTACCTATATAATCTTGGTGTTTGTTTGAAGTATAATTCTCAATTAGAGACAGTGGAGATAATGATAAGTCAAGAGAAGACTCACCATTGGGAAGAATATGATAGTAATCTTCTCGTTTTTCTTTGGGGTCTATTGGGTCAACCAAGGATAATTCTGTGGCCATATGATATCTATCATAACCTAGACGCGTGGCCTCCCATGTACGAAGGTTTCCTTGAGCACTTCCCAAAGATTCTAATTTCTAAAACAGTTTTTGACTATACCTTTATGTAAGGTGTTATTGTGAGGTGATGTCCACGGTTGGAACATGAGTCACATTTGGTATATATTTGTATCCAAACTCACAGCATATGTGTTGTTGTATTTTGCACGACAATTGTTGTAATAAAGTTGTAGTTTTTTTCTGTACCATGTATTTGGCGACTCAGAATGGGTTGGATGGAATGGACCTATTTTGGGGTCGTTACATTTGGTATCAGAGCTTAGGGATATGATCTCTGGCGGAGATCGGGGAATAGAACTAGGAGGGGAGAGATGAGTAAATCCTTCGCTAGTGTGTCCAACCTAAGCTTATTTGTTGGTCAGTCATAATATCGGGATATTATGTGATATGTTAATTTGTTAAATTAACCCTTGTTTTGAAGCTGTATTCTAGAATGATATCTGAAATACAGGAGATGAGCAATGGAGAAATCATGATGACAGGGAAGATGAAATCTGAAATGAAAGCAAGGTATTCTCAACTCTTTGAAATACCAGGTACGTAAATTTCGGGGACGAAATTTCATAAGGAGGGGAGATTGTAAGACCCCGAATTTTATGAAATAAAAGTATTCAATTTTTCTTATAATTACTATTCAGTAAATGGTTAAATTGATAAAAGTTTAAAGTTATGGGTGAAATATGAATTTTTTTTTCAAAATAAGCAAGTGGTTATAAAATAATCATTGTTGTCGGGGAATATTCGTTTGGTCGTGGAATATTCTTTCTGTCGGGGAATATTCGTACGACGGCGCAGCTATTTGTGGGCCCCATAACGAATAACTGTCGGATGAAGAAAACGACAAATTTGAGTTTTTACAAATAACGGCGTAGTTGTTACCGTTAACACTGTTGGAATACCCGGTGGTTAAAATACAGTAATACGCGTTATTGCACAGTAGCACACGGTATTGCATAGTATTTTTGAAATTATTGATTCTTACGTAAGAAGGCACTACTCAATAATTGTTACAGTAATTACTGTTCAATATTTTATTTTATTGATTCAATAATTGCTGCGTTGATATTTTATATTATTGTTGTTTCAATAATTGTTGCTGCACAGTATTTTCTATTATCAGATCAATAATTCATATTATTTGAATAATATTATTAGATAACATTATTGGCAATGTCTAGAAAGTTCTGCCTAAGGAGAGGTTTGGTCATCTAATTGCGCGCCAGTAAGGAGAAATTCTTATTGGAAAGCCCCCTCTTTCCTGGGAACGGCCTGGTTGTCATAAATGTGATTCTGTAATATTATTTGTGAATAATTAATTATTGATTCATATGATAAAAAAATATTTATTTTATGTGGATATAAATGAGGGATATATTTTTGTGGTTAAAAATGAAGGAGTTAATGTTGAAGTTTTTATCAGTATTTTTGTTGGAATGGAGGTATTAAAAATCAGGGTTTTTGAGATATTTTGCGGGGGTTATAATTTTTAATCCGACCGTTGGATCGTGGTAATTTTTGGATATGTTATACATATATAAGTTGAGTATATGTCCACAAATTTTGAACCGTTAAAAATGAACGTATGATTTGTTATGAATTTTAAGAGATGGCTGATTCAGAAATCAGGTTATAAATCATTTTTGGTGGAAAATTCTAGAATTGGTGGGCCCCACTTGTGGTTGGTGAAGAAATGTGCTGAATTATATTTCAAATGTGGTGGGTGGGAATAGTAGCAGGTAAAGCCATCAGGTTGCAGGTCAAACCTACCAAAATTTTCCTATAAATAGAGGGCTAAGTTAGAATTGAAAATCACACCAGAAACATAAGCTTTCTCTCTTTCTCTCTCTATATTATGAGTGTATTTTGTGAGTATTTAGATACTTGGTGAGTTGCTATTCATCAGTGCAAGTTTCCTTCAGCATCATATCCGATATCCAGTCAGAAGTACTGCTCTTTTGAGGTAAGGGATAGTAAGGGATAGTAAGGGATATTAAGGGATTTTAAGGGTTGTTATGATTTTCAGTTTCGTAATTTTTCTGATCTTCAAAAATTCTGGAAAAATTTGAAATGATATTTTGATGAGTTTTATTGATTGTGTCCAAAAATGGTGATTTTTGGATGTATAGATTGAGAGTTATGAATTTTATGAGAAAAGACTATTTTAAAAGTAACAGCTTATAATTCCTTGTGGTTAACTCCAAAATTGATGAAATTTTTATTGGGAGTACATGTATATGATAGAAGTATACTCTGTAAATTTCAGAATTTTTAGACAAAAGTACAATTTTTGATAAATGTCTAAATATTCGGCTATTTTGGCCATATGAAAAATAGTAAATGACTTTTAAAAATTCTGAGAAAAATATATGTTCACTATGGGACTATATTATGCTAAATCCCAGAAAAGAAATATTTTTGGAACTGATTTGGTATTTTTCATGAAAATGGTCTAGTTATGAGTAAATGAATTAAATATGTTTTGTGAAGAAAGAAAATTGGAAAATAGGATTTTATGGCTTGAGAATCCTATATGAGGTATATGCAGATTTTTGATGAGGGTTTTGGTTATTGATGATGAAATTGTAAGAGTTGGCATTTTATGATGATTAAATGCATTAATTAGTAAAGTGTAAACAATTAAAATAAATTGTTTATAAATTTAAGTAATGTTATTCTTTCAATATCATTATACCGAAATATTGGTATGGATTTTATTGTGGAATTTCTATCTTTTGTGTCGGGGTTACTATTCATGAGTTACTATTCACGATTTACTATTCATGAGTTACGAATATTACTCTTGAGATTAAAACTATATGTTGATCATATTATTTTTATCATCATATATAACATTTTTATAACCCTGATGTTGAAATTCTCTTTCACTGGAGTGTAAAGATGGGTAGATTATTGGTATGATCATGACTAGGGTTCTCTTTGGCCTGTAGTGCAAAGTTGAATTGTGACTGGTATGATCATGACCATTGAATTTATAATTGAATATCTTAAGCTTAAGTGCAAAGGTGAATTGATCAACATGGTTATAATTATTGTTTATATAAATTCTGAAATGATTATATATTTCTTTGAGATATGAATATATTTGGCCTGTAGTGCAAATATGAATTGTTGATGAATATCTTTGGCATGTAGTGCAAAGATGGCCTGTTGATGAATATCTTTGGCCTGTAGTGCAAAGATGAACTGTTGTTGAATATCTTTGGCCCGTAGTGCAAAGATGGTTTGTTGATGAATATCTTTGGCCCGTAGTGCAAAGATGGATTTGTTAGTATGATTATAAACAGGAACTGTGATTTGGTATAACCATGATCTTTGATGTTTCAGGTAAAGACAGGTGATGAAAATATTCTTCGTCCTGGGTGCGAAGAAAAATTTATAGTCACAATTATGATTATGAGTTATTCATATGATTGTGGAAAGGAACTGTTGAGTGATGTTACATGGATAAAACATTGTTGGTGGATTTTTAACATGGAGAAGATAATAGACTTTATAGTCTATTTGACTCTTCTAATGGATTGCTCGTTCCGCTGCAACTATGGTTGAAATTTTTATCATTTACCATATGTTCTAAATCTCTGATTTATTATTGATGAAGGCTATTGATAATTTAATTATCTTTAGTCATGATATTCTTTACTGAGCTAGTTGTGCTCACCCTTTTGCTTCACAATTCCTTTCAGGTAATAAGAGTGTAGCTGGGTCGAGCGGGGGTAACAAGGGAATAGAACGGTGGTCATCATTTAGTAGTTATATTTGGTGAAGAAAATAGGGTGAGGCGAACCCAACGTTGGAAGGGTGTTTTGTCACTATCATACAAGATGTCTAATGACATACAACCTCGTGTCATCATAAGACAGGGTTGTGCTCATCCACTTGCTGAGTATATATACGAGCACTACCTATATAATCTTGGTGTTTGTTTGAAGTATAATTCTCAATTAGAGACAGTGGAGATAATGATAAGTCAAGAGAAGACTCACCATTGGGAAGAATATGATAGTAATCTTCTCGTTTTTCTTTGGGGTCTATTGGGTCAACCAAGGATAATTCTGTGGCCATATGATATCTATCATAACCTAGACGCGTGGCCTCCCATGTACGAAGGTTTCCTTGAGCACTTCCCAAAGATTCTAATTTCTAAAACAGTTTTTGACTATACCTTTATGTAAGGTGTTATTGTGAGGTGATGTCCACGGTTGGAACATGAGTCACATTTGGTATATATTTGTATCCAAACTCACAGCATATGTGTTGTTGTATTTTGCACGACAATTGTTGTAATAAAAGTTTTTTTTTCTGTACCATGTATTTGGCGACTCAGAATAGGTTGGATGGAATGGACCTATTTTGGGGTCGTTACATTTGGTATCAGAGCTTAGGGATATGATCTTGGCGGAGATCGGGGAATAGAACTAGGAGGGGAGAGATGAGTAAATCCTTCGCTAGTGTGTCCTACCTAAGCTTATTTGTTGGTCAGTCATAATATCGGGATATTATGTGATATGTTAATTTGTTCAATTAACCCTTGTTTTGAAGCTGTATTCTAGAATGATATCTGAAATACAGGAGATGAGCAATGGAGAAATCATGATGACAGGGAAGATGGAATCTGAAATGAAAGCAAGGTATTCTCAACTCTTTGAAATACCAGGTACGTAAATTTCGGGGACGAAATTTCATAAGGAGGGGAGATTGTAAGACCCCGAATTTTATGAAATAAAAGTATTCAATTTTTCTTATAATTACTATTCAGTAAATGGTTAAATTGATAAAAGTTTAAAGTTATGGGTGAAATATGAATTTTTTTTTCAAAATAAGCAAGTGGTTATAAAATAATCATTGTTGTCGGGGAATATTCGTTTGGTCGTGGAATATTCTTTCTGTCGGGGAATATTCGTACGACGGCGCAGCTATTTGTGGGCCCCATAACGAATAACTGTCGGATGAAGAAAACGACAAATTTGAGTTTTTACAAATAACGGCGTAGTTGTTACCGTTAACACTGTTGGAATACCCGGTGGTTAAAATACAGTAATACGCGTTATTGCACAGTAGCACACGGTATTGCATAGTATTTTTGAAATTATTGATTCTTACGTAAGAAGGCACTACTCAATAATTGTTACAGTAATTACTGTTCAATATTTTATTTTATTGATTCAATAATTGCTGCGTTGATATTTTATATTATTGTTGTTTCAATAATTGTTGCTGCACAGTATTTTCTATTATCAGATCAATAATTCATATTATTTGAATAATATTATTAGATAACATTATTGGCAATGTCTAGAAAGTTCTGTCTAAGGAGAGGTTTGGTCATCTAATTGCGCGCCAGTAAGGAGAAATTCTTATTGGAAAGCCCCCTCTTTCCTGGGAACGGCCTGGTTGTCATAAATGTGATTCTGTAATATTATTTGTGAATAATTAATTATTGATTCATATGATAAGAAAATATTTATTTTATGTGGATATAAATGAGGGATATATTTTTGTGGTTAAAAATGAAGGAGTTAATGTTGAGGTTTTTATCAGTATTTTTGTCGGAATGGAGGTATTAAAAATCAGGGTTTTTGAGATATTTTGCGGGGGTTATAATTTTTAATCCGACCGTTGGATCGTGGTAATTTTTGGATATGTTATACATATATAAGTTGAGTATATGCCCACAAATTTTGAACCGTTAAAAATGAACGTATGATTTGTTATGAATTTTAAGAGATGGCTGATTCAGAAATCAGGTTATAAATCATTTTTGGTGGAAAATTCTAGAATTGGTGGGCCCCACTTGTGGTTGGTGAAGAAATGTGCTGAATTATATTTCAAATGTGGTGGGTGGGAATAGTAGCAGGTAAAGCCATCAGGTTGCAGGTCAAACCTACCAAAATTTTCCTATAAATAGAGGGCTAAGTTAGAATTGAAAATCACACCAGAAACATAAGCTTTCTCTCTTTCTCTCTCTATATTATTGAGCATATTTTGTGAGTATTTAGATACTTGGTGAGTTGCTATTCATCAGTGCAAGTTTCCTTCAGCATCATATCCGATATCCAGTCAGAAGTACTGCTCTTTGAGGTAAGGGATAGTAAGGGATAGTAAGGGATATTAAGGGATTTTAAGGGTTGTTATGATTTTTCAGTTTCGTAATTTTTCTGAACTTCAAAAATTCTGGAAAAATTTGAAATGATATTTTGATGAGTTTTATTGATTGTGTCCAAAAATGGTGATTTTTGGATGTATAGATTGAGAGTTATGAATTTTATGAGAAAAGACTATTTTAAAAGTAACAGCTTATAATTCCTTGTGGTTAACTCCAAAATTGATGAAATTTTTATTGGGAGTACATGTATATGATAGAAGTATACTCTGTAAATTTCAGAATTTTTAGACAAAAGTACAATTTTTGATAAATGTCTAAATATTCGGCTATTTTGGCCATATGAAAAATAGTAAATGACTTTTAAAAATTCTGAGAAAAATATATGTTCACTATGGGACTATATTATGCTAAATCCCAGAAAAGAAATATTTTTGGAACTGATTTGGTATTTTTCATGAAAATGGTCTAGTTATGAGTAAATGAATTAAATATGTTTTGTGAAGAAAGAAAATTGGAAAATAGGATTTTATGGCTTGAGAATCCTATATGAGGTATATGCAGATTTTTGATGAGGGTTTTGGTTATTGATGATGAAATTGTAAGAGTTGGCATTTTATGATGATTAAATGCATTAATTAGTAAAGTGTAAACAATTAAAATAAATTGTTTATAAATTTAAGTAATGTTATTCTTTCAATATCATTATACCGAAATATTGGTATGGATTTTATTGTGGAATTTCTATCTTTTGTGTCGGGATTACTATTCATGAGTTACTATTCACGATTTACTATTCATGAGTTACGAATATTACTCTTGAGATTAAAACTATATGTTGATCATATTATTTTTATCATCATATATAACATTTTTATAACCCTGATGTTGAAATTCTCTTTCACTGGAGTGTAAAGATGGGTAGATTATTGGTATGATCATGACTAGGGTTCTCTTTGGCCTGTAGTGCAAAGTTGAATTGTGACTGGTATGATCATGACCATTGAATTTATAATTGAATATCTTAAGCTTAAGTGCAAAGGTGAATTGATCAACATGGTTATAATTATTGTTTATATAAATTCTGAAATGATTATATATTTCTTTGAGATATGAATATATTTGGCCTGTAGTGCAAATATGAATTGTTGATGAATATCTTTGGCATGTAGTGCAAAGATGGCCTGTTGATGAATATCTTTGGCCTGTAGTGCAAAGATGAACTGTTGTTGAATATCTTTGGCCCGTAGTGCAAAGATGGTTTGTTGATGAATATCTTTGGGCCGTAGTGCAAAGATGGATTTGTTAGTATGATTATAAACAGGAACTGTGATTTGGTATAACCATGATCTTTGATGTTTCAGGTAAAGACAGGTGATGAAAATATTCTTCGTCCTGGGTGCGAAGAAAAATTTATAGTCACAATTATGATTATGAGTTATTCATATGATTGTGGAAAGGAACTGTTGAGTGATGTTACATGGATAAAACATTGTTGGTGGATTTTTAACATGGAGAAGATAATAGACTTTATAGTCTATTTGACTCTTCTAATGGATTGCTCGTTCCGCTGCAACTATGGTTGAAATTTTTATCATTTACCATATGTTCTAAATCTCTGATTTATTATTGATGAAGGCTATTGATAATTTGTTTATCTTTAGTCATGATATTCTTTACTGAGCTAGTTGTGCTCACCCTTTTGCTTCACAATTCCTTTCAGGTAATAAGAGTGTAGCTGGGTCGAGCGGGGGTAACAAGGGAATAGAACGGTGGTCATCATTTAGTAGTTATATTTGGTGAAGAAAATAGGGTGAGGCGAACCCAACGTTGGAAGGGTGTTTTGTCACTATCATACAAGATGTCTAATGACATACAACCTCGTGTCATCATAAGACAGGGTTGTGCTCATCCACTTGCTGAGTATATATACGAGCACTACCTATATAATCTTGGTGTTTGTTTGAAGTATAATTCTCAATTAGAGACAGTGGAGATAATGATAAGTCAAGAGAAGACTCACCATTGGGAAGAATATGATAGTAATCTTCTCGTTTTTCTTTGGGGTCTATTGGGTCAACCAAGGATAATTCTGTGGCCATATGATATCTATCATAACCTAGACGCGTGGCCTCCCATGTACGAAGGTTTCCTTGAGCACTTCCCAAAGATTCTAGTTTCTAAAACAGTTTTTGACTGTACCTTTATGTAAGGTGTCATTGTGAGGTGATGTCCACGGTTGGAACATGAGTCACATTTGGTATATATTTGTATCCAAACTTATAGCATATGTGTTGTTGTATTTTGCACGACAATTGTTGTAATAAAGTTACAGTTTTTTTTTCTATACCATGTATTTGGCGACTCAGAATAGGTTGGATGGAATTGACCTATTTTGGGGTTGTTACAGATACGATATATTTTATGCATGAAATATTTTAGTACGTGATCATTTTATACCATGCACATTCCAAGTTCTCTTCTTAACATGGAAAACTTTTCTTAACTTAAGGGTTTGGTAAAAATGTCAGCTAACTGTTTTTCTGTTGGAATAAAATTAATTTAATTAATCTTTTTGCAACATTATCCCTTAGAAAATGATGTCAAACTTCTATATGCTTTATACGTGAATGTAACACAAGATTTTTAAAAATATCTATAGCACTAGAATTATCACAGTATATGGGCACATTATCACATAAAACATCAAAGTCACATAGAGTTTGTTTTAACCATAAAATTTGAGAGCAACAACTCCCTGCAGCTAGATATTCACCCTCAGTGGTTGATAAAGCAACTGAAGTTTACTTTTTACTGTGCCACGTAACAAGACTGTGACCTAAAAATGTGCAAGCACCACTGGTACTCTTTCTATCAATTTGACACCCTGCATAGTCAGAATCTGAATAACCCAATAGTACAAAATGATAGCAGATTGGATAAAATAATCCCAAATTGATTGTACCACTTAAATATTTAAAAATCCTTTTAACAGCTTGTAAATGAGATTCTTTAGGTTTTGCTTGAAAACGTACACATAAACAAACACTATACATAATATCTGGTCTACATGCGGTTAAATATAATAAACATCTAATCATACCTCGATATTTAGTTACCTCCACATCTATACCTTTTTCGTCAGACGTAAGCTTTATTGAGGTGCTCATTGGTGTAGCCTTTGAATTAGATCCTTCAAAACCAAACCTCTTGAGAAGCTCTTTTGTATATTTGGTTTGATGGATATACATACCTTCCTTTGTTTGCTTGATTTGGAGTCCCAAAAAGTAATTAAGTTCTCCCGTTGGACTCATATCGAACTCCTTGTTCATACATTTAGAAAACCACTCACAAAGAAAATTATTAGTAGCACCAAAAATTATATCATCTACATATATTTGTACAATAATAATATCTTTATTTTCATGCCTAATAAATAATGTAGAATCAATTTTTCCTCTAATAAAACCATTTGAAAGTAAATACTTACTCAACCTTTCGTACCAAGCCCTTGGAGCTTGTTTGAGCCCATAGAGAGCTTTCTTTAGCTTGTAGACATGGTCTGGATACCTCGCATGTTCAAATCTAGGAGGTTGTTTTACATATACCTCTTCATTGATGTATCCGTTGAGAAAAGCGCTTTCTACGTCCATTTGATAGAGTGTGAACTTCTTGTAACATGCGAATGCTAACAAGATGCGGATGGACTCTAGTCTGGCTACTGGGGCGTAAGTTTCTTCATAGTCTATCCCTTCTTGTTGATTGTATCCCTGAGCTACTAGCCTTGTTTTGTTTCGAGTGATAGTTCCATGCTCATCAATCTTGTTCTTGAATACCCACTTTGTTCCAATGATAGACACATCTTTAGGAGGAAGCATAAGTTCCCAGACTTGGCATCGTTCAAATTGTTGAAGTTCTTCTTGCATTGCCATTAGCCAGCTTTCATCTAACATAACTTCCTTAGCATTCTTTGGCTCAACTTGTGATAGGAATGCAGAAAAAGCACATTGATTTTGCAATCCTCTTTTTGTAGTGATTTCCTTGTTTATATCTCCAATGATATTTTCTGGTGGATGATTCTTGAGATATCTCGCAGTCTTTGGCATTTGTACATCATGTATCACTTCTTCTTGTTGAGGGAAATCTGCTTCAAGCTCTTGTGTTGTTTCTTGTTCTACTCCTTGCGAGTTTTCTAATTCAGCTTGCTGGATTTGTATATTCGGCTTGCTGAACATATTCTTCTAGTTTGCTGAATTCACTGAAATCTCCAAATTACCTGCATCCTCATCTCTTTCTTTTGGAAGATCATTGTGAGTTTCATTAAAATGAATATGAACAAATTCTTCAACACTCAACTTGTTAATGTTAAATACACGATATGCTTTACTATCTTGTGAATACCCAATGAAAATTTCTTCATAAGATTTATCATCAATTTTTCCTAGGTTATCACTAGTATTTAGAATAAAACATTTAGATCCAAAAACTTTGAAATAACTTATATTAGGAATCTTATTATTTAACAGTTCATAAGGAGTCTTCAAAATGATTGGACGAATAAGTACTCTATTTAAAACATAACAAGAAGTGTTTACAGCTTCGGCCCAAAACGTTTTAGGAAGTTTACTTTCTTGTAATAAAGTTCTAGCTATTTCTTGTAAAGTCCTATTCTTTCTTTCTACAACTCCATTTTGTTGAGGAGTTCTATGGGCTGAAAATTCATAACTAATTCCTTTTTGATCACAAAATATTATAAAGTCTTTTTGAAATTCAGTACCATGATCACTTCTTATCTTTACAAGTTTGAGACTGTATTTTGTTTCCAAATTTCTTATTAATTTCTCAAATTCCTTAAATGCTTCATCTTTAGTTTTCAAAAATAATACCCACGTATATCTAGAGAAATCATCTATTATTACAAATGCATAAACCTTACCATTTATACTTGGATGTCTTTCTGGTCCAAATAGATCAAGATAAAGTAGTTGTAAGGGAGAAGAAGTTGATACCATGTTCTTTGCCGTAAACGATGTTCTTACTTGTTTCCCAAGTTGGCAAGGAACACAAATTCCATTCTTTTCATACTTTATCTTTGGCAACCCTTTGACAAGATTCTTTGAGGATAATTTCTTGATCAAGTCCATGTGAATGTGTCCTATCCTCTTCTGCCACAAATTAGCCTCATCTTGCACGGATGCAAGACATAACTCTTCATCCTGTTGCTCAAAATCAATAGTATATATATTTCCTTCTCTTTGTGCAACTAGAGTAACATTGTTAGTACCATGGGAAATCGTGCATTTTTCTTTATCAAAACTAACTTGGTGACCATTATCCATTAATTGACTGATACTAATAAGATTAAATTCAAGTCCACTAACAAGATGTACATTATCAATATTGACCTTACCATTTCCTATTTTACCTTTTCCGATTATTTCACAGGTTCGATTATCTCCAAAAGTAATTGTACCATTTTTCTTCTTGATTTTTAGCTCCACAAACTTTGTTTTGTCACCAGTCATGTGACGTGAGCATCCACTATCAAGAATCCATTTTTGAGATGGAACCCTTGCCTTGAGACATACTTGTCAATAAAAAATAATTCATCCTTTTGGTACCCACATCTTTTTGGGTCCTTTAATGTTAGTTGCATATAAATCATCCTTTTTAACCCAAACCTTTTTAATCTTATTTTTCTTAAAGCAGTTTATGTCCAAATGACCTTTAATGCCACAATTTTTACATGTTGTGAAAGGAGAGCAATAATTTAATCTAAAACGTGATTTTGATTTTAGCATTTTCATATTACCCTTTTTATGCATAGAATTATAACCAATTCCTTGTCTTTCAAAACTCGGTCTTTGTTTACCTAATATGACATTTAAATTTTCTTCACCTTGAACGAACTTAGCAAGAGATGATCTTAGTGAATCTATTTCTTTTTGAAGTTCATTATTAGGAAAGGTTTTAACAGGTGATTTATCACTAAATGCATCAATACAGACATCTCTCATTTTTAGTTCATTCGTCAATTTTTGGACTTCATTATTAAAAAAATTTACCTTATTGAAAAGTATTTTGTTATAATTATCTAAATAATCTATCTTAGCAATCAAAATCTTTTCTTCTTTACATGTAGATTCCTTTTCAATATCTTTCTTTTTATCTATTAAAGAGTCTACTTCACCCATTAATGTATTTACCAAGTCTTTCAAATAAGCATTCTTTTCTTTTAATTTTTCATTTTCTTGTTTCAAAGAATAAAACTCAAAATTAGATACCTCGTTTAATTCACCTTCTATTCCCATGAAGCATACTTGAGCTATTTCATCCTTGGCATCAATCTCAACTTTTGTCTCTTCTTCATCACTCCAAGTGACAAGTGCCTTGTTTCTTTTATTATCCTTGAAGCCTATTTTTCCTTTGTTCTTTAGTTGAAAGTAGTCCTTCTTGAAGTGCCCTGGACGTCCACATTCAAAACATGTCTCCTCGGTTTGCTTTCCTTTGGCTTTATTTGAGTTGAAGATATTTTTCCGTTTATTCTTCCTTTGTAGTAGTCCTTTGAGTCTTCTTGACATCATAGCTATCTCTTCGTCAGAATCATCATCAAGCTCTTCTTCATTTTTTGCATTAAGAGCTAAAACCTTTCTTCGAGGAGTTTCCTCCTCATCATCATATCTCTTTAACTGATGTTCATATTCCTCAAGTTCACCAAAAAGAGTTAGTGTGTCCATAGTAGATATAGTAGAGGAATCTTGAAGAGTAGTGATTTTAGAAGCAAACCTTTTGGGCATAGCCCGAAGCAACTTACGGTTGATCTCACTTTGAGGAATAGTCTTGTCCAGCAATTTCAAGGAGTTTATAAGGACTAGAAATCTTGTTTGAGCTAGCTTGATGGTTTCATCTTTTTCGAGCTTGAACATTTCATAATCATGCATAAGCATGCTCAGTTTGACTTCTTGTACTTTTAAAGTGCCTTCATGACTTACCACTAAAGTATCCCACATCTCTTTGGCTGTGCTGCATGAAGAGACTTTATCTATCTCGGATTGTACCATGCCGCTGAGAAGTGTGTTCATTGCTTTTGAATCATATGAGGCCATGTAGATTTTGGTTGAATCCATTTCTAGCAGAATCTTTGGTGTCCCATCTTCTCTTTGTGGAATAACTGGTCCGTTCTCCACAACCCACCATTCCCAAGGATCTCTTTTAAGATAGATCCTCATTCAGAATTTCCAGAAGTTGTAATTTTCTGTTCCAAACAGCAAAGGAGGTCTATTGGTTGATTGACCTTCTTGATTGTTGTTCCCGAAGTGTGCCATGTCAAAAACTTTCCCTACAAGTCACCTTTAAGACCAAGTAAGTGGAGCCTTGCTTTGATACCAAATGAAATTCAGATAAGGCACACTCAGAAGGGGGGTTGAATAAGTGTGGGAACAAACTATGACCAATTTTTAAACTTTGAATTCAAATTATTGAATATAGCCTACTGTATTGAAGAATGCAGCTTACTGAATGAATGTGGTCTACCGAATTGAATTTTTATTTAACAAAATATCTTGGTGAATTTATAAGTCAAACAAAGTATCTCAAGATGAAGCAAATGTTTAAATATTTAATTATTAAGAAAATTAACTATCTTGAGAAAGTAAAGTGAGCAATAAAATAACACCAAGATTTTTTACGTGGTTCAGCTATTACCCTCTATAATAATAGCCTAGTCCACGTCCAATACCAACTAGTATTGGAGACTCACTTTTATTTCTTTAAAAAATGACCCTTGTTACAAAAAGATTCTATCAAATTGAATTACAATAATTCACTTGAGCACACTTGCTCCTTGTGCACCAATGCACCTCTTAAGCACCTATGCTTCCTTGAACCTGTTTATAAATAAAGCTTAATCCACCTGGATTAAATTCCTTTAGATAACACTTAGTCTAAAAATATAAGAATACAATTATAGAGGTCTAATGATCAAAGCAAATAAATATTTTAACAATGCAAGACCCAACTAATATATGCAATGATCAAGTAGTAAAAGTAAGAGATATCACCAATATGAAGCTCATGAAAATAGCTGAGAATAATATGAATATTGTAAGACCCCGAATTTTATGAAATAAAAGTATTCAATTTTTCTTATAATTACAATTCAGTAAATGGTTAAATTAATAAAAAGTTAAAGTTATGGGTGAAATATGAAAAAATTTCAAAATAAACAAGTGGTTATAAAATAATCATTGTTGTCGGGGAATATTCGTTTGGTCGTGGAATATTCTTTCTGTCGGGAAATATTCGTACGACGGCGCAGACATTTGTGGGACCCATAACAGAATAACTATCGGATGAAGATAAAGACAAAAACTGAGTTTTTATAATTAACGGCGTAGTTGTTACCGTTAACACTGTTGGAATACCCGGTGGTTAAAATACAGTAATACGCGTAGTTGCACAGCAGCACACGGTATTGTACAATATTTTTTTTAATTATTGATTCGTACGTGAGAAGGCACTACTCAATAATTGTTACAGTAATTTCTGTTCAATATTTTATTTTATTGAATCAATAATTGCTACGTTAGTATTTTATATTATTGTTGTTTCAATAATTGTTGCTGCACATTATTTTTCATTATCAGATCAATAATTCATATTATTTGAATAATATTATTAGATAGCATTATTGGCAATGTCTAGAAAGTTCTGTCTAAGGAGAGGTTTGGTCATCTAATTGCGCGCCAGTAAGGAGAAATCCTTATCGGAAAGCCCCCTCTTTCCTGGGAACTGCCTGGTTGTCATTATTGTGATTCTGTAATATTATTTGTGAATAATTAATTATTGATTTATATGATAATGAAATATTTATTTGATGTGGATGATGGATTTATTTATGTTGTTATAAATGAAGGAATTAATGTTGAGGTATTTTATCTGTATTTTTGTCGGAACGGAGGTATTGAAAATCAAATTAGGATTTTTGAGATATTTTGCGAGGGTTATAATTTTTAATCCGACCGTTGGATCGTGGTAATTTTTGGATATGTTATACATATATAAGTTGAGTATATGTCCACAAATTTTGAACCGTAAAAATTGAACGTATGATTTATTATGAATTTTACGAGATGACTGGTTCAGAATTGTGAATTTTCGGAGTTTATCATTTTGGTGGAAAATTCTAGAATTGGTGGGCCCCACTTGTGGTTGGTGAAGAAATGTGCTGAATTTTATTTCAAATGCGGTGGGTGGGAATAGTAGCAGGTAAAGCCATCAGGTTGCAGGTCAAGTCTGCTAAAATTTTTCTATAAATAGAGGGCTAAGTTAGAATTGAAAATCACACCAGAAACATAAGCTTTCTCTCTTTCTCTCTCTATATTATGAAGCATATTTTGTGAGTTTTTAGATACTTGATGAGTTGCTATTCATCAGTGCAAGTTTCCTTCAGCGTCATATCCGATATCCAGTCAGAAGTACTGCTATTTTGAGGTAAGGGATAGTAAGGGATAGTAAAGGATTTTAAGGGTTGTTATATTTTTCAGTTTCGTAATTTTTCTGACCTTCAAAAATTCTGGAAAAATTTGAAATGATATTTTGATGAGTTTTCTTGATTGTATCCAAAAATTGTGATTTTTGGATGTATAGATTAAGAGTTATGAATTTTATGAGAAAAGACTATTTTAAAAGTAACCGCTTATAACTCCTTGTGGTTAACTTCAAAATTGATGAAATTTTTATTGGGAGTACATGTATATGATAGGAGTATACTTTGTGAATTTCATAATTTTTAGATTAAAGTATAATTTTTGATAAATGTCTAAATATTCAGCTGTTTTGGCCATATAAAAAATAGTAAATGACTTTTAAAAATTCTGAGAAAAATATATGTTCACTATGGGACTATATTATGCTAAATTTCAGAAAAGAAATATTTTTGGAACTGATTTGATATTTTTCATGAAAATGGTCTAGTTATGCGTAAATGAATTAAATATGTTATATGAAGTAAGAAAATTAGAAAATAGGATTTTATGACTTGAGAATCCTATATGAGGTATATGCAGATTTTTGATGAGGGTTTTGGTTATTGGTGATGAAATCTTATGAGTTTGACATTTTAGAATGATTAAATACATTATTTTAGTAAAGTGTAAATAATTAAAATAAATTATTTATAAGCTTAAGAAATATTATTCTTTCAATATCATTATACCGAAATATTGGTATATATTTTATTGTGAAATTTCTACCTTTTGTGTCGAGTTTACTATTCATGAGTTACTATTCACGAGTTACTATTCACGAGTTACTATTCACGAGAACATTGGTTTCTTTTTCTGACCAAATTATAGTTGGTTTACGAATATTACTCTTGAGATTAAAACTATATGTTGATCATATTATTTTTATTATTATATATAACATTTTTATAACCCTAATGATGATATTTCTCTTTGACTTGAGTGTAAAGATGGGTAGATTTTTGGTATGATCATGACTATAGGTTCTCTTTGGCCAGTAGTGCAAAGTTGAATTGTTAACTGGTATGATCATGACCATTGAATTTATAATTGAATATCTTTAGCTTAAGTGTAAAGATGAATTGATTAACATGGTTATAATTATTGTTTATATAAATTCTGAAATGATTATATATTTCTTTGAGATATTAATATCTTTGGCCTGTAGTGCAAAGATGAATTGTTGATGAATATCTTTGGCCTGTAGTGCAAAGATGAAATGTTGATGAATATCTTTGGCCAGTAGTGCAAAGATGAACATGTGTTGAGATGAACATGACCAACTGGTGATACAAATGAATATCTTTGGGCCGTAGTGCAAAGATGAATTTATTAGTATGATTATGAACATGAACTGTGATTTGGTATAACCATGATGTTTGACGTTTCAGGTGATAAAAATTATCTTTGTCCTGGATGAGAAAAGGAATTTAGAACTACAATTACGATTATGAGTTATACACGTGATTGTGGACATGAATTGTTGATTGATGTTACAGGGATAAAACATTGTTGGTGGACTTTTAACGTGGAGAAGATAATAGACTTTATAGTCTATTTGACTCTTCTAATGGATTGCTCGTTCCGCTTCAACTATGGTTGAAATTTTTATCATTTACCATATGCTCTAAATCTCTGATTTATTATTGATGAAGGCTATTGATAATTTAATTATCTTTAGTCATGATATATTCTTTATTGAGCTAGTTGTGCTCACTCTTTTGTTTCACAATTCCTTTCAGGTAATAAAAGTGTAGCTGGGTCGAGCAGGGGTAACAAGGGAAAAAGAATGGTGGTCATCATTTAGTAGTTATATTTGGTGAATCATCTAGGGTGAAGCGAACCCAACGTTGGAAGGGTGTTTTGCCACTGTCATACAAGATGTCTAATGACATACAACCTCGTGTCATCATAAGACATGGTTGTGCTCATCCACTTGCTGAGTATATCTACGAGCACTACCTATATAATTTTGGTGTTTGTTTGAAGTATAATTCTCAATTAGAGATAGTGGAGATAATGATAAGTCAAGAGAAGACTCACCATTGGGAAGAATATGATAGTAATCTTCTCGTTTTTCTTTGGGGTCTATTGGGTCAACCAAGGATAATTCTGTGGCCATATGATATCTATCATAACCTAGACGCATGACCTCCCATGTACGAAGGTTTCCTTGAGCACTTCCCAAAGATTCTAATTTCTAAAACAGTTTTTGACTATACCTTTATGTAAGGTATCATTGTGAGGTGCTGTCCACGATTGGGACATGTGTCACATTTGGTATATATTTGTATCCAAACTCACAGCATATGTGTTGTTGTATTTTGTACGACAATTGTTGTAATAAAGTTGTAGTTGTTTTCTGTACCATGTATTTGGCGACTCAAAATGGGTTGGATGGAATGGACCTGTTTTGGGGTCGTTACAAATATAATTTGCACAGCAGCTGGAAATTTTGAACCAAGAATAATTCAATAGCTCTTCAAGTATATAAGTGCAAAATATTAATTCAAGTGTTGTAAGTGTTGTGTATTATCACTGATCTCAGTTTCATTTTTATAGCCCAAATTTTTACCGTTACTGATAAAGATCTGTTGCATGAAAATCTTTATGTTACCAACAAATTTTCTTAAGTAACGTTCCAATTATATTTCCATTGGAAAGAGATAGAGAAGATCAGTATATATCAAAAAGCATATATATCACTTGAACACTCAAAATTAAATCAGTTAGGAACAAATATCCGTGAATATCTCTATTCCTTATATAAATGATCACAGTCTCCTTTTTAAAACAAATCTCTTAGAGTTTAGACTTTTTCAATACACGTAATAAAGTCTGCCGCCATATATCAAGTTGGTATATCAATTCCTAAACAAAAGATATTATGGCATTTAATGTAGGATTGTAAAAGACTACAAAATATGAAAGTTCCGAGATAATAGTAATCATGACTCTAGATCAAAATAACTTTTAAATTTTCTATGCATCATTAATTATAAAATATTTAGGACTTTTTCTAACACATGGCAGTAAACCTTTTAATCCGGACAATAAAATAATTTTCTTTTACGCATGCATATTTATACTAACCAACTTGAACATATCATGTTTATAACAGTTAGCAATGTAACATACTTAGGCATGAACAAAAAATATTTAATTTAATACACAAATAATATGTCCTAGAGCCTTGTATTGAAAAATTAAATATTTGCAATGACCTTACATATTTTTCTTAAGACTCAAATCTTCAAAGTCTTTTGAAGATAATCCTTTTATCAACTTCTTGAAATTTTTACAATAAACAGATTAGTCCATATATAATCAAGTCATCATCAAAACAAAGGTTAAAATATTAACAAACCAACAATAGTTATTAGGAAGACAAATAATAATATGTGCCTATAAAGGAAATGACCAAAAAAATCATACTTTCATTACCATGACATCCACATGATAATTATGCGGAAGCTATCCTGTGCACATAATAATCATGCGGTAGCTTTACCGTCCGCAAGATTATATGGTGCATGCATTCCTCCTATTAGAAACCTTATCCTCATTTTTCTTAAATTTGTTGTTGCATCCAACTCCATTGGAGAGCACAATTCCAGTGAAGAAGGTCTCCCAAAGCTAGGGTTTTATCATTTACAATTCACAATATTGTTAAGTAATATAATATATCATTCAAATTACATTTTCATCTTAGATATGGATTTATTTGATATTGAATCATGTCATTCTATATCACTATTGGTGAAAATATTTGTTATAATAATGATGATTGTTAAAGTTTAAGAACGAATAATATTGCAATCACATAGATATTATATGAAAGACAGAAAAGTAAGAACACACGATAAATATAGTGTAATTTAATTAAGCACACCTAAAGGGGGGGTGAATAGGTGTAAATACTCAAAAGTGATCTACAATGGTCAAATTTTAAAGTTTACTATAGCAGACTATAATCGGACGGTTTAACCCTGTCCCTATTAGTTATGTTCTTCATCTGTTATAAACGAACAATTAAAATAGTTGCCCGTATTAGTATAAAATTTTCCGACTTAAACCAAAATCTGCAGGATATTAAAGCTTAAAACAAAAACAAAAGAAGAGTAAATCACACCAAAAATTTTACGTGGTTCAACCCCTATCCTCTAGTCTAGCAGCCTAATCCATGCCCAATCCCAACTAGGATTGGAGACTCACTTTATTAAAATAATATTCAGCAATTACAAAGTAAATAGAACTGCCTGTTACAACGACGATCGATTGGACACCTCTGCCTCCTTTGCACCTCTACAGCACCTTTCACCTCTGAGACTTTGATAGCTTTGTTGTAAAGACTGAATATTACTAAAATAAAACCCCCAAGCCAATCTAGACTTGTACTATGTTTACAATAGATATGAAAGAAGGAATACAATAACTACAGTGTAAATCGAGACTAAAAGAGTGATATGATAATTTGTGTGTATCTTAGATAGCTTTCTTGAAGAGTTTCTGTTCTGCATTCTTGTATCTCTAATAAGCCGAGCAAAGCAGTATATATAAAGGAGAGTAGAGCAACGACTATAATAAAGTAACGTTCCAATCCAAGCAACGGCTATAACATGCAACGTTCTTCTTAATTGAAATAGGAGATATTAGTTGTTAGCTAAAAAATCTCAACCTTCAACAAACACTAACAAATAAGATATAAGATAGAGTCCAAAATAGATAGAGTTAATGAATATTCAAAAATATAGCTAATAGAGTCCAAATCTGTTAGCATGAAAACAACTGCTCTATTTATTATGAAAAAGGAATCCTTAATTATACCAATTCCTAAAAAATCTCTAAGCTAAATATGAATTGGTAACCAAACAGATAACATATATATAACCTAGCAATTCAAAAATATGAGATTCCTAGTTATATTATATTCCATAAAAACTAAAGCATGTAGTAACCATATATATATATATATATATATATATATATATATATATATATATATATATATATATATATATATATATATATATATATATATAACAGATAACATATATATTAGAAAGATATAACCCAACCTGTTTTAGTCAGTCTCCATCCTGCAGTAAACTTTTATGGGCAACCATACAAAGTGATTATCAACCCATGCAATAACCCATGCAATCCATTATATAATTAACATGCATAAACAATTTTGATCAACATGACCCAATTAGGTTAAACCAATATAAAATCAATTTAGCCCATATAAATATTGTCATCATTAAAACCACAAAGTATATATACTAACATTCTTCCCCCTTTTTGATAATGACAATATATGTGATAACCCGAGATTTCAAATAATCAAAAATTTGCGAATAATTTTTTTTTATTAATATTAATATTAATTATCAATTTTGTGACAAGTATCGGTGATACGAGTATCGAGAAAGTCAATTTATGTATTGACTAATAAAATTAGAGTAGAGTTGTGCTTAACAGCTTTAGAAACCCTAACCCTAATTTCTGGATAGGGATTCGGTAGAAAATATAATTAAATTAATTATTTTAATGAGTTTGTGTTTGTACCGAAGAAATCTATTGATCAATGATTAATCAGATAAGGTTTGAAATTAATAAAACCTAATAAGAGATTAGAAACCCTAATCTCAGAATCAGAAACTCGAACGTACCGTTGAAAACCCTAATCAAAAGCCGGGAAACCCTAATTTTAAATTCGGGAATCCTAAGCCCTAAACTAGGAAACCCAAATCCTAATGGGCAAGCCTAATGTGTGTATTAAACTTAAATATGATTAGAAAACCCTAATTATATTTTAGTTATCTTAATTTCTATTTTACAAACCCTAATTGTAATTTAGAAAAATTATTTTTCTAATTAAAACCCTAATTCGTGAGTTATAAACCCTAATGATCATTTTGACCCTAATTGCTAAATTAAGCAATTTTAATTAGGAATATTAATCCTAATTAGCAAGATTGAATTTTATGATTAGGAAATATTATCATAATTATTGAATCCTAATTATAATTTTGGAAAATTAATTTTCTATTTTGAAAACCAAAATTCGAAAATTTTGGAAATTAATTACAAATCTAAAGGGTTTAAACCCTAAATCCTAAACCCTAAAGGATCCAAACCCTAAATCTGAACCCTAACCCTAAACCCTAAGAGTTTGTGCATTTGTCAAGATTGCCATTAAAATTATTTTGTAAATGACCAAAATGCCCTTTTTATATTCTTTAAATGGAAACTTGCAAAAATGCTAGCCCCTTTAGTTGTTGAACAACTTTGTTGACTTTGTGAGACAATATATTAGCCTTCCAGCCAATTTTATCAGATCCCAAGCAACATCTAAGCTTATATAAGAGATTTAGAGAGAGAGAAAGTTCATTTTATTAGTCATTTTGCATACAAGCTCTCACTAACCCTCATTTTCTCTCAAAGCTCCGAAATAATCAATTAGATCAGCCCTATTTTAGCCCTTTAAAACATCTAGACCAGATTGTTAAGACAAGATCAAAGATTTGGCAAGAAAAGGTAAAAACCCTAACTTGAGTTTGATCTTTCATGCTAAGAATTTTTTTTGTTTAAAGTGTTTAAAACAGTGTTAGAAGTTGTTTTTAGTTGATCTATGTTGATCCATGATGAATCCATAGCATCAAATGGCTTTAAAAAGATGTTTTTCAAAATCTGTTCTTGAGCATTTTTAGTGGTCTGACAAGAAATGTCAGCCGCTCTAGATCTTTCTGTGTTTAAGATTTTTGATGTTTTATTGTTTGGATCTGTAGCTTGTAATGTTGGCTTTAAGCTGCAAAAGAAATCAGAGTCATTAGAGGTCTGGATTGGAAGTTATTAACGGTCAAAACCCGTTGACCGGGCATGACCAATAGAATTCTGGGCAACCCATAAAGGCTAAATCCGAGTCTAACAGCTTTTTGTGAGGCCCGGATCTGACAGGTGTTAGGTTGTATTATGTTGTTGTTGTAGATACTTGTAAATGGTTATGTGTACTATAGATACATATCTCTGGATCTCTTAAACAACAAATCAGTTGGACGAAATAGCTGGTCAAAGATGCCCATCTGAGCACAAAGTTATTTTCTGGAATTTCCAGAAAAACGAAGAACACGTTTTTTTGACAAGGTTTGACCGTGTCATAACCTGTGAATCTGTTGTTTTTAGACTGATTTCTTGATATGTCATTATTCCTTGTCATGTATACTACCATTTTGAACCTTTATGTCACATGAAACATGAATAGAACCTAACGTAAAATGAGCTAGAAAATGACTGGCCAAACTGCTGGGTTTCTGGGAAAACCCAGAAACGCTCTGACAGTAGATTTGGAAGTCCAGATCTTCTTGTTGTGTTGATGTATGACCTATCTGTTGGTTAATAGTTGTAGTGGTGCATATATACTACAAGATTAGCGTTTAAACATGACCCAGAGACATTTCTAGATGAGATTAAAATTCGGTCAAACCATGCACCTTGAATACTGACTTTGTTAGTGTTCTTGAGCCAAGAACACCAAAGGCAACAGACAAGTGTCGCTAAAGGCTATTAGCGACGGCTTTAATTATTTTATTTTCTGAATATTCTGGAAATTATTTAAAAATAGAAATAAATTCTAAAAATTACCAAAAATGGTTTTAAAAATTATTTTAAATTATGAAAAATAATTTCTAACCAATTGGAATATTTTTCTTTAATATTTATAATTATTTAAATATTAAAAGTATTTAATTTATTTAATTAGTATATTAAATAAATTAGAGAAAAATGATTTAATATTATGAAAAATTATTTTAAATAAGAATAATGTATTTAAAGATATTTTGAGTTATAAAATGTGACTTTTAATGTTTTTAGAGAATTTTTATTAATAATTTAATATTAATGATATTAGATTTATTTAATTATTAAATTAAATAAATAAGATAAAAATAATTTTATGGATTTAAAAATCATTTTAAATAAGAATAAGGTGTTAGAAAATATTTTAAATTATAAAATATAATTTTCAATATTTTTGGAGAATTCTCATTAATAAATTAATATTAATGATATTAAATTTATTTAATTATGATATTAAATAAATGAATTAAAAATGATTTTATTGATTTAAAAATCATTTAAAAGTGAGAAAAATATTTTAAAAATATTTTAAGTTATAATTAATGACTTTTAATATTTTGATAATAATTTTATTAATATTTAAATATTAATGGTGATGATTTAAAAATGATTTTAATTAATTTAAAAATCATTTAAGTAGAACATTGATGATTTAAAAATATTTTAAGTTATTCATAATAACTTTAATATTTTGACAAGTATGTTATTAATATTTTTGATATTATTAAATATTAATAATGATAAGATTATTTGATAATTAAATCATTTAAAAATGATTTAAATGTTTGAAAAATTATTATAAATTATAATAATTGTTTATAAATTACTTTAAGCTTCCGGAAAATATTATAAACGATATTTGACTTATCTAAAATAATATTGAAGCTTAGAGACCAAGTTTAATTGACAATCAATGTGTTAATTGTCGGATAGGGTAACCAAAATACCGAGAATGGATCGAAATCCAACCAGACCGAAATAGTTAGACTGGATAAGTGTTTATATAGGTTATAAACACTAATGTGGCTATGTGGTAATGTGCCTAGGAGAAGTTTGGTTGTAGAATACAATGCTACGTGTTATAAATGATTATGCTAATTGTGAGACCGACATTGTTGATTATAGGTCTTACGAACGCAGTTAATTATATTGTGTAGCTGTAATCAACGCGAAAGGCAAGTTTCCTAACTCAACCTTGAGTTATATTCATTCAATTATTTTAATGGTTAATTATTGATAATTATACCATGTCCAGGGAATTTATTATTTATTATTCGCAGTTAGTGCATGATTAATAATTCAAACTGAATTACTTATTGGAGAATATACCTTTGAAGAATAACTGTTGTTGGATATTCATATTCGTAGAAGATAGAATTGACAGTACAGATAATTTCTGTCTGTTGTCAAATTATGTTGAGAAATGTCTTAGCTAATTATTCTGGCTAGACGAACATTTGTTAGAACTTGATAAATTCGAGAAGAGAAGATAATTTAATTATTATTGATAGATCAATGCCAGTTGTATCGGCATGATCGAAAACTTGAATAGGTTTGAGAAGAGAAGTGATTAGATATTGAAATCATTACATTTCGTTGTTAAATCAAATTCTGATTCAAAGACTGAGAAGAACAACCCTTTTATATAAAGGAAACAGTTTAGGTCGTATATTCGATCGTTGCGCGCTGTTAAGTATTATGCATAATATAGGGTACAAGGAGTTGGCCGGCTCTAAGTACTTGCAGAGGGGTATGATTTAATCTTTATGGTTATCTGATACACCTGGGTATATCAAAGTCCAATCTTTGATAGTTACTCGAGAAGAGAAGTTCTAGATCTGGTGAGATCACTCAGCATAAATCTGGAAAATATTCCACTTTGTTATTGCGTAGAATTGATTCTTGTTTATTCAATAGAATATCGTAGAAACTTTGAAAGCATTGTACTCTTTCATTAACAGATTATTGTGTTGCCTAGAATACGAGAAAACTTGTTATTGATTAACGAATTGTTCAGCTATTTCAAAGTTCCCTGAACTTTGGTTTCATTCTATCAAAATAGATAGTCTATTCTTGTTGAGTCATATACATTTATTGTATGTTTTAACTTGCGGGGAAAACTTGTTGCTCACCCTTGCTATAAATAAAACATTTCAGCTAGGAACGAAGAGGTCAGCGGGTCAAAGAAGAACAAAGGCAAAGGCAAGATGTTGGAGTAGTTATAATGAACAGTATTATTATTATGTTATATTGTATTGTAAACCCTTTTTGTATATCTAAAGGGGTATTTCTGTAATGTTAAGGTTAGTGAACCTGTGACTTATGTATTAACAATAAATGTTAATGACTTATGTAATCCTATTTATATATGAGTGGGTAGTTAAATGATATTATACTGTGGATCGTGAACACCAAACTCGGGGGTCAGGTAACCCGGATTTGGGGGTGTCACAATATATATACCATACTCCCCCTATATATATGGCTCCCCCTTAATTTAGGCATATTTGTTAAACATAATCTTTCAACATGGCATGTATATCAAATATCTCATGTTAATTGCATGTATATCAAATAACTCATGCATGTTAAACAAATAGTACCCAAAATATAACAGTAAACATGAATCATATAGTCATATGTCTGCTTAACTAACCAAAATCAACAGATTCAAATATTTACCAAATCCCAAAATAATTAAACAATTATCTAAATATTTAAAATATCTAAAATCCCCAAAATCTCTCCCGCCTTTGACATCATCAAAAATAAGAAATTAATTGTCTTCTTGATCAGTCTCGAACAACCCATCTTCAATCTTCTTAGAAAGATCCTTGAATTGAACATCTAAAGATTCAAAATTGTGAGTACTCTATCGGATAAGGAATTTAGTGAAGCTAAAAAATTATGCATGAGTTCAAGCATTGTGTCGAACTTGGAATTCATATCAATAACAAAATGAGAAAGGTTTAAATTTTCAGAAGCAGGAGGAATTGGAATAGAATGAGTAGTAGGAGAATTTGAAGGAGAAATAGTAGGAGCAGTAGAATCAAGAATATCTTTTTCAATGTCCCAAGATAAAACATTGTCAGCCCCAATTTTGAGTTTTGAATTTGTAAAGACTAAGTCATCAATTACTTCAATTAATTGAAACACTTCTTCATTCTCAAAAGATATATCAAAATGAGTAAATATCTTTGTCAAAAAGCCACCATATGGAAAACGTTTAGATTTAGTTTTAACACAACTTTCCATATGATTTATCATTAAAAGAGCACAATTAAATTTTATCTTTGACAAAATGAGGGATGAAAATATCGAATCTTGATAAGTCATTTCTAACCTGCCACCAGTTCGAGGAATAAGATTTGTGCAAATAAGCTTGTGATTCACAATATTTAATGGAGTTGTTTCAAGTATTGTGGGCAAAGAAACAAACTCAGATGTGGGACAATCTTTAACAATGCGCAATTGTTGCAAAACAGAGAGGTTTTTAAATTCCAATGGTCCTTTTAGAGTGAAGAGGGAAGGGCTAGAATAGTGTATGTTAAACAAAACACCTAGCAAGGTAGAGTCAATTAAAATAGTTTTGTTTTGCACAAAAGAATAAATCTGATTATGTGTAACTGACAAATTCCCATAAAATTGCATAATCAATTTGGGATAGGCCAAGGTTGGGGGAAATAATTAGGTACACATACCAATTTGATTAAATAGCTCAGTAATGCCAATAGTATGAAAAAGAATTGGGTCGACAGGTTTGCCATACACAACTGGTTTATTGACCATTAATTTCTGAAATTGTTTGGCAAATTTGTGGGAACGAAAAATAACAGTTAAATCATGAGTGCTAGAAATAGAAGTGGAATTGGGTATACTCAATGTGACAACCCCAAAATAGGTCCATTCCATCCAACCTATTCTGAGTCGCCAAATATATGGTACAGAAAATAACTACAACTTTATTACAACAATTGTCGTGCAAAATACAACAACACATATGCTGTGAGTTTGGATACAAATATATACCAAATGTGACTCATGTTCCAACCGTGGACATCACCTCACAATGACACCTTACATAAAGGTATAGTCAAAAACTGTTTTAAAAATTAGAATATTTGGGAAGTGCTCAAGGAAACCTTCGCACATGGGAGGCCACGCGTCTAGGTTATGATAGATATCATATGGTCACAGAATTATCCTTGGTTGACCCAATAGACCCCAAAGAAAAACGAGAAGATTACTATCATATTCTTCCTAATGGTGAGTCTTCTCTTGACTTATCATTATCTCCACTGTCTTTAATCGTGAATTATACTTCAAACAAACACCAAAATTATATAAGTAGTGCCCATAGATATACTCAGCAAATGGATGAGCACAACCCTGTCTTATGATGACACGAGGTTGTATGTCATTAGACATCTTGTATGATAGTGACAAAACACCCTTCCAACGTTGGGTTCGCCTCACCCTATTTTCTTCACCAAATATAACTACTAAATGATGACCACCGTTCTATTCCCTTGTTACCCCCGCTCGACCCAGCTACACTCTTATTACCTGAAAGGAATTATGAAGCAAAAGGGTGAGCACAACTAGCTCAGTAAAGAATATCATGACTAAAGATAATTAAATTATCAATAGCCTTCATCAATAATAAATCAGAGATTTAGAACATATAGTAAATGATAAAAATTTCAACCATAGTTGCAGCGGAACGAGCAATCCATTAGAAGAGTCAAATAGACTATAAAGTCTATTATCTTCTCCATGTTAAAAATCCACCAACAATGTTTTATCCCTGTAACATCAATCAACAGTTCTGGTCCACAATCATATAAATAACTCATAATCATAATTATGATTCTAAATTTTTCTTCGCACCCACGACGAAGAATATTTTCATCACCTGTCTTTACCTGAAACATCAAAGATCATGGTTATACCAAATCACAGTTCCTGTTCATAATCATACTAATAAATCCATCTTTACACTACGGCCAAAGATATTCAACAACAGTTCATCTTTGCACTACAGGCCAAAGATATTCATCAACAGACCATCTTTGAACTACAGGCCAAAGATATTCAACAACAGTTCATCTTTGCACTACGGGCCAAAGATATTCATCAACAATTCATATTTGCACTACAGGCCAAATATATTCATATCTCAAAGAAATATATAATCATTTCAGAATTTATATAAACAATAATTATAACCATGTTGATCAATTTACCTTTGCACTTAAGCTTAAGATATTCAATTATAAATTCAATGGTCATGATCATACCAGTCACAATTCAACTTTGCACTACAGGCCAAAGAGAACCCTAGTCATGATCATACCAATAATCTACCCATCTTTACACTCCAGTGAAAGAGAATTTCAAGATCAGGGTTATAAAAATGTTATATGTGATGATAAAAATAATATGATCAACACATAATTTTAATCTCAAGAGTAATATTCGTAACTCATGAATAGTAAATCGTGAATAGTAACTCATGAATAGTAATCCCGACACAAAAGATAGAAATTTCACAATAAAATCCATACCAATATTTTGGTATAATGATATTGAAAGAATAACATTTCTTAAATTTATAAATAATTTATTTTAATTATTTACACTTTACTAAAATAATGTATTTAATCATTCTAAAATGTCAAACTCATAAGATTTCATCACCAATAACCAAAACCCTCATCAAAAATCTGCATATACCTCATATAGGATTCTCAAGTCATAAAATCCTATTTTCTAATTTTCTTACTTCATATAACATATTTAATTCATTTACGTATAACTAGATCATTTTCATGAAAAATACCAAATCAGTTACAAAAATATTTCTTTTATGAGATTTAGCAGAATATAGTCCCATATTGAACATATATTTTTCCCGAAATTTTTAAAATTCATTTACTATTTTTCATATGGCCAAAACTGCCGAATATTTAGACATTTATCATAAATTGTACTTTTATCCAAAAATTCCGAAATTCACAGAGTATACTCCTATCATATACATGTACTCCCAATAAAAATTTCATCAATTTTGGAGTTAACCACAAGGAATTATAAGCGGTTACTTTTAAAATAGTCTTTTCTCATAAAATTCATAACTCTCAATCTATACATCCAAAAATTACCATTTTTGGACACAATCAATAAAACTCATCAAAATATCATTTTAAATTTTTTCAGAATTTTCTGAAGGTCAGAAAAATTACGAAACTGAAAAACATAACAACCCTTAAAATCCCTTACTATCCCTTACCTCAAAAGTGCAGTAGTTCTGACTGTAATGCAAAGCCGAAGGAAACTTGCACTGAATAGCAACTCTCAAAGTATCTAAATACTCATAAAATATGCTTCATAATATAGAGAGAGAAAGAGAGAAAGCTTATGTTTCTGGTGTGATTTTCAATTCTAACTTAGCCCTCTATTTATAGAAAAATGTTAGCACGCCGAAGCAGACTTAACCTGCAACCTGATGGCTTTACTTGCTACTATTCCCACCCACCACATTTGAATAAAAATCTCAGTACATTTCTTCACCAACCAAGAGTGGGGCCCACCAATTCTAGAATTTTCTACCAAAATCATTAACTCCGAAAATTTAACAATTTGTAAACCAGTCATCTCGTAAAAGTCATAACAAATCATACGTTCATTTTTAACGGTTCAAAATTTGTTGACATATACTCAACTTATATATGTATAACATATCCAAAAATTACCACGATCCAACGGTCGGATTAAAAATTATAACCCCCGTAAAATATCTCAAAAACCCTAATTTGATTTTCAATACCTCCGTTCCGACAAAAATACAGATAAAACACGTCAATATTAACTCTTTTTTTTAACCACAAAAATATATCCCTCATTTATATCCACATAAAATAAATATTTCCTTATCATATGAATCAATAATTAATTATTCACAAATAATATTACAGAATCACATTTATGACAACCAGGTCGTTCCTAGAAAAGAGGGGGCTTTTCAATAAGGATTTCTCCTTACTAGCGCGCAATTAGGTGACCAAACCTCTCCTTAGACAGAACTTTCTAGACATTGCCAATAATGTTATCTAATAATATTATTCAAATAATATGAATTATTGATCTGATAATGGGAAATATTGTGCAGCAACAATTATTGAAACAACAATAATATAAAATATCAACGCAGCAATTATTGAATCAATAAAATAAAATATTGAACAGTAACTACTGTAACAATTATTGAGTAGTGCCTTCTTACGTAAGAATTAATAATTGAAAAAATACTGTGCAATACCGTGTGCTACTGTGCAATAACGCGTATTACTGTATTTTAACCACCGGGTATTCCAACAGTGTTAACGGTAACAACTACGCCGTTAATTATAAAAACTCAATTTTTGTCGTTATCTTCATCCGACAGTTACTCACAATTCCAACAGTGCTACTGTGCATCCGGTGGTAAAAATACATGAATTACTATTCATGTATAACTGTCGGATGAAGAAAATGACAAATTTGAGTTTTTACAAATAACGGCGTAGTTGTTACCGTTAACACTGTTGGAATACCCGGTGGTAAAAATACAGTAATACGCGTTATTGCACAGTAGCACACGGTATTGTATAGTATTTTTTGAAATTATTGATTCTTACGTAAGAAGGCACTACTCAATAATTGTTACAGTAATTACTGTTCAATATTTTATTTTATTGATTCAATAATTGCTACGTTGAAATTTTATATTATTGTTGTTCAATAATTATCACTGCACAGTATTTTCTATTATCAGATCAATAATTCATATTATTTGAATAATATTATTAGATAACATTATTGGCAATGTCTAGAAAGTTCTGTCTAAGGAGAGGTTTGGTCACCTAATTGCGTGCCAGTAAGGAGAAATTCTTATTGGAAAGCCCCCTCTTTCCTGGGAACTGCCTTGTTGCCATTATTGTGATTCTGTAATATTATTTGTGAATAATTAATTATTGATCTATATGATAATGAAATATTTATGTGATGTGAATATAAATGTTGGATATATTTTGTGGTTAAAAATGAAGGAGTTAATGTTGAGGTGTTTTATCAGTATTTTTGTCAGAATGGAGGTATTAAAAATCAAATTAGGGTTTTTGAGATATTTTACGAGTGTTATAATTTTTAATCCGACCGTTGGATCGGGGTAATTTTTGGATATGTTATACATATATAAGTTGAGTATATGTCCACAAATTTTGAACCGTTAAAAATGAACGTATGATTTATTATGAATTTTACGAAATGACTGGTTCAGAAATTGTTGAAGTTTAGGAATTTATCATTTTGGTGGAAAATTCTAGAATTGGTGGGCCCCACTCTTGGTTGGTGAAGAAATATGCTGAGATTTTTATTCAAATGTGGTGGGTGGGAATAGTAGCAGGTAAAGCTATCAGGTTGCAGGTTAAGTCTGCTTCGGCGTGCTAACATTTTCCTATAAATAGAGGGCTAAGTTAGAATTGAAAATCACACCAGAAACATAAGCTTTCTCTCTTTCTCTCTCTATATTATGAACCATATATTGTGAGTATTTAGATACTTTGAGAGTTGCTATTCAGTGCAAGTTTCCTTCGGCTTTGCATTCCAGTCAGAAATACTGCACTTTTGAGGTAAGGAATAGTAAGGGATTTTAAGGGTTGTTACGATTTTCAGTTTCGTAATTTTTCTGAACTTCAGAAAATTCTGGAAAAATTTGAAATGATATTTTGATGAGTTTTATTGATTGTGTCCAAAAATGGTGATTTTTGGATGTATACATTAAGAGTTATGAATTTTACGGGGAAAGACTATTTTAAAATTAACCGCTTATAACTCCTTGTGGTTAACTCCAAAATTGATGAAATTTTTATTAGAAGTATATCTATATAATATTAGTGTACTCTGTGAATTTTGGAATTTTTGGATAAAAGTATAATTTATGATAAATGTCTAAATATTCGGCGGTTTTGGCCATATGAAAAATAGTAAATGAGTTTTAAAAATTCTGAGAAAAATATATGTTCAATATGGGACTATATTCTGCTAAATCTCAGAAAAGAAATATTTTTGGAACTGATTTGATATTTTTCATAAAAATAGACTAGTTATGAGTAAATGAATTAAATATTTTATGTGAAGTTATAAGAAAATTAGAAAATAGGATTTTATGGCTTGAGAATCCTATATGAGGTATATGCAGATTTTTGATGAGGATTTTGGTTATTGGTAATGAAATCTTATGAGTTTGGCATTTTAGGATGATTAAATGCATTATTTAGTAAAGTGTAAACAATTAAAATAAATTGTTTATAAGCTTAAGAAATATTATTATTTCAATATCATTATACCGAAATATTGGTATGGATTTTATTGTAGAATTTCTACCTTTTTCATGTCGAGTTACTATTCATGAATTACTATTCACGAGTTACTATTCATGAGTTACTATTCACGAGTTACTATTCACGACAAAATTGGTTTCTTTTTCTGACCATATTATAGTTGATTTATGAATATTACTCTTGAGATTAAATCTATATATTGATTATATTGATTTTATTATCATATATAATATTTTTATAACCCTAATGATGATATTTCTCTTTGACTTGAGTGTAAAGATGGGTAGATTTTTGGTATGATCATGACTATGGGTTCCCTTTGGCCAGTAGTGCAAAGTTAAGTTATTGACTGGTATGATCATGACCATTGAATTTATAATTGAATATCTTTAACTTAAGTGCAAAGGTGAATTGATCAACATGGTTATAATTATTGTTTATATAAATTCTGAAATGATTATATATTTCTTTGAGATATTAATATATTTGGCCTATAGTGCAAATATGAACTGTTGATGAATATATTTGGCCTGTAGTATAAATATGAACTGTTGTTGAATATCTTTGGCCTGTAATGCAAAGATGAACTTGTGATGAATATCTTTGGCCCATAGTGCAAAGATGGCATGTGGTCGAATATCTTTGGCCAGTAGTACAAAGATGAATTGTTGATGAATATCTTTGGCCCGTAGTGCAAAGATGGCATGTTGTTGAATATCTTTGGCCAGTAGTGCAAAGATGAACAGATGTTGAGATGAACATGACCAACTGGTGATACAAATGAATATCTTTGGCCGTAGTGCAAAGATGAAGTTATTAGTATGATTATGAACATGAACTGTGATTTGGTGTAACTATGATCTTTGATGTTTCAGGTAAATATAGGTGATGAAAATTATCTTCGTCTTGGATGAAAGAGGAATTTAGAACTACAATTATGATTATGAGTTATTCATATGATTGTGGACCAGAATTGTTGATTGATGTTACAAGGATAAAACATTGTTGGTGGATTTTTAACATGGAGAAGATAATAGACTTTGTAGTCTATTTGACTCTAGCTTCTAATGGATTGCTCATTCCGCTGCAACTATGGTTGAAATTTTTATCATCTACCATATGTTCTAAATCTCTGATTTAATTCTGTTGAAGGCTATTGATAACTTATTTATCTTTAGTCATGATATTCTTTACTGGGCTAGTTGTGCTCACCCTTCTGTTTCACAATTCCTTTCAGGTAATAAGAGTGTAGCTGGGTCGAGCGAGGGTAACGGGAAAATAGAACGGTGGTCTCTAGCTGTGGAGGCTCCCCCTAAGCAGTATAGAAAAGTGTTGTATACATCATTTAGTAGTTATATTTGGTGAATCATCTAGGGTGAAGCGAACCCAACGTTGGAAGAGTGTTTTGCCACTATCATACAAGATGTCTAATGACATACAACCTCGTGTCATCATAAGACATGATTGTGCTCATCCACTTACTGAGTATATTTACGAGCACTACCTATATAATCTTGGTGTTTGTTTGAAGTATAATTCTCAATTAGAGACAATGGAGATAATGATAAGTCAAGAGAAGACTCACCGTTGGGAAGAATATGATAGTAATCTTCTCGTTTTTCTTTGGGGTCTATTGGGTTAACCAAGGATAATTTTGTGGCCATATGATATCTATCATAACCTAGAAGTATGGCCTCCCATGTACAAAGGTTTCCTTGAGCACTTCCCAAAGATTCTAATTTCTAAAACAGTTTTTGACTATACCTTTATGTAAGGTGTCATTGTGAGGTGCTGTCCACGGTTGGGACATGAGTCACATTTGGTATATATTTGTATCCAAACTCACAGCATATGTGTTGTTGTATTTTGCACGGCATTTGTTGTAATAAAGTTGTAGTTGTTTTCTGTACCATGTATTTGACGACTCAGAATAGGTTGGATGGAATGGACCTATTTTGGGGTTGTCACAGTTGGTATCAGAGCTTAGAGATATGATCTCTAGCGGAGATCGGGGAATACAACTAGGAGGGGAGAGATGAGTAAATCCTTCGCTAGTGTGTCCTACCTAAGCTTATTTGTTGGTCAGTCATAATATTGGGATATTATGTAATATGTTAATTTGTTTAATTAACCCTTATTTTATGGCAGTATTTGAGAATGGCAGCTGAGAATGCTAACAATGGAGTGAATGAGACTGTGGGGATCCTCTAATCACTAACTGTGATAATGTGATGTCAGACGAAGAAGGATTTAGAGATATCCATGTGGTGAGTGAAGAATTGATAGTTGCACCTGAGATAGTCGCAGAGGTAACAGCTGAGACTGAGGAAGAAGAGGAAGAAGAAGTACCTGAGGAGAGTTTATTAGAGGTATTATATGATCAAAATATAAAATTTCAAAATCGTATTCATGAGTTAGAAGAGCAGGCAGAAGAACGACAGGCGGTCGTGGAACAAAAGGATGCAACAATTCAAGCTTGTGTTCCCCGATATGTGATGCTTGAACAGAAGCATTCTTTGGCAGAGTATAAGATGATAAAAATGGAATCTGAGCTGAAAGAAGAAAAAACTGAACGAGTGAGAATAAGTGATGCATGGGCAAAAGCCGCACGACACGTGGATATTGTGGAAAGAGATGTCCGATCTAAGAAGGCTAAAATAGATGATATGAATTTCTCTTTTTGAAAAACAATTGGGAGAATCCAACATCGAGTTTTGAATTACCCTGTACAGAGTGGTCAACCTGAATTCGATATGGATCGAAGATTGATGATTCAGATCATGAATCAGGAGTACGACGAGGCAGTTGAGGGAGGAATATGCCCTATAGAAAAGTATATTCCAACGGTAGTGATGACGCCAAATGCTGCCCCAAACAAGTCAAAGCCGGGTAGTTCAAGGGAGAACGGTTGTCATGACTTCCCAACAAGTGAGGAACCCAAATGAAGTTATCACGGGAGATGAGCAATGGAGAAATCATGATGACCCGGGAGATAGAATTTGAAATGAAAGCAAGGTATTCTCAACTTTTCGAAACACCAGGTACGTAAATTTTGGGGACGAAATTTCATAAGGAGGGGAGATTGTAAGACCCCGAATTTTATGAAATAAAAGTATTCAATTTTTCTTATAATTACTATTCAGTAAATGGTTAAATTGATAAATGTTAAAGTTAAGGGTGATATATGATTTTTTTTTTCAAAATACACAAGTGGTTATAAAATATTCATTGTTGTCGAGGAATATTCGTTTGGTCGTGGAATATTCTTTCTGTCGGGGAATATTCGTACGACGGCGCAGCCATTTGTGGGCCCCATAACAGAATAACTGTCGGATGAAAAAAACGACAAATTTGAGTTTTTACAAATAACGGCGTAGTTGTTACCGTTAACACTGTTGGAATACTCGGTGGTAAAAATACAGTAATACGCGTTATTGCACAGTAGCACACGGTATTGTATAGTATTTTTTGAAATTATTGATTCTTACGTAAGAAGGCACTACTCAATAATTGTTACAGTAATTACTGTTCAATATTTTATTTTATTGATTCAATAATTGCTACGTTAAAATTTTATATTATTGTTGTTCAATAATTATCACTGCACAGTATTTTCCATTATCAGATCAATAATTCATATTATTTGAATAATATTATTAGATAATATTATTGGCAATGTCTAGAAAGTTCTGTCTAAGGAGAGGTTTGGTCACCTAATTGCGCGCCAGTAAGGAGAAATTCTTATTGGAAAGCCCACTCTTTCCTAGAAACTGCCTGGTTGTCATTATTGTGATTCTGTAATATTATTTGTGAATAATTAATTATTGATCTATATGATAATGAAATATTTATTTGATGTGGATATAAATATTGGATATATTTTGTAGTTAAAAATGAAGGAGTTAATGTTGAGGTGTTTTATCAGTATTTTTGTCGGAATGGAGGTATTAAAAATCAAATTAGGGTTTTTGAGATATTTTACGAGCGTTATAATTTTTAATCCGACCGTTGGATCGGGGTAATTTTTGGATATGTTATACATATATAAGTTGAGTATATGTCCACAAATTTTGAACCATTAAAAATGAACGTATGATTTATTATGAATTTTACGAAATGACTGGTTCAGAAATTGTTGAAGTTTAGGAATTTATCATTTTGGTGGAAAATTCTAGAATTGGTGGGCCCCACTCTTGGTTGGTGAAGAAATATGCTGAGATTTTTATTCAAATGTGGTGGGTGGGAATAGTAGCAGGTAAAGCCATCAGGTTGCAGGTTAAGTCTGCTTCGGCGTGCTAACATTTTCCTATAAATAGAGGGCTAAGTTAGAATTGAAAATCACACCAGAAACATAAGTTTTCTCTCTTTCTCTCTCTATATTATGAACCATATATTGTGAGTATTTAGATACTTTGAGAGTTGTTATTCAGTGCAAGTTTCCTTCGGCTTTGCATTCCAGTCAGAAATACTGCACTTTTGAGGTAAGGGATAGTAAGGGATTTTAAGGGTTGTTACGATATTTAGTTTCGTAATTTTTCTGAACTTCAGAAAATTCTGGAAAAATTTAAAATGATATTTTGATGAGTTTTATTGATTGTGTCCAAAAATGGTGATTTTTGGATGTATACATTAAGAGTTATGAATTTTACGGGGAAAGACTATTTTAAAAGTAACCGCTTATAACTCCTTGTGGTTAACTCCAAAATTGATGAAATTTTTATTAGAAGTATATCTATATAATATTAGTGTACTCTGTGAATTTTGGAATTTTTGGATAAAAGTACAATTTATGATAAATGTCTAAATATTCGGCGGTTTTTGCCATATGAAAAATAGTAAATGAGTTTTAAAAATTCTGAGAAAAATATATGTTCAATATGGGACTATATTCTGCTAAATCTCAGAAAAGAAATATTTTTGGAACTGATTTGATATTTTTCATAAAAATAGACTAGTTATGAGTAAATGAATTAAATATTTTATGTGAAGTTATAAGAAAATTAGAAAATAGGATTTTATGGCTTGAGAATCCTATATGAGGTATATGCAGATTTTTGATGAGGGTTTTGGTTATTAGTAATGAAATCTTATGAGTTTGGCATTTTAGGATGATTAAATGCATTATTTAGTAAAATGTAAACAATTAAAATAAATTGTTTATAAGCTTAAGAAATATTATTATTTCAATATCATTATACCGAAATATTGGTATAGATTTTATTGTGGAATTTCTACCTTTTTCATGTCGAGTTACTATTCATAAATTACTATTCACGAGTTACTATTCATGAGTTACTATTCACGACAAAATTGATTTCTTTTTCTGACCATATTATAGTTGATTTATGAATATTACTCTTGAGATTAAATCTATATGTTGATTATATTGATTTTATTATCATATATAACATTTTTATAACCCTAATGATGATATTTCTCTTTGACATGAGTGTAAAGATGGGTAGATTTTTGGTATGATCATGACTATGGGTTCCCTTTGGCCAGTAGTGTAAAGTTGAATTGTTGACTGGTATGATCATGACCATTGAATTTATAATTGAATATCTTTAGCTTAAGTGCAAAGGTGAATTGATCAATATGGTTATAATTATTGTTTATATAAATTCTGAAATGATTATATATTTCTTTGAGATATTAATATATTTGGCCTATAGTGCAAATATGAACTGTTGATGAATATATTTGGCATGTAGTATTAATATGAACTGTTGTTGAATATCTTTGGCCTGTAATGCAAAGATGAACTTGTGATGAATATCTTTGGCCCATAGTGCAAAGATGACATGTGGTCGAATATCTTTGGCCAGTAGTACAAAGATGAATTGTTGATGAATATCTTTGGCCCGTAGTGCAAAGATGGCATGTTGTTGAATATCTTTGGCCAGTAGTGCAAAGATGAACAGATGTTGAGATGAACATGACCAACTGGTGATACAAATGAATATCTTTGGCCGTAGTGCAAAGATGAAGTTATTAGTATGATTATGAACATGAACTGTGATTTGGTGTAACTATGATCTTTGATGTTTCAGGTAAATATAGGTGATGAAAATTATCTTCGTCTTGGATGAAAAGAGGAATTTAGAACTACAATTATGATTATGAGTTATTCATATGATTGTGGACCAGAATTGTTGATTGATGTTACAAGGATAAAACATTGTTGGTGGATTTTTAACATGGAGAAGATAATAGACTTTGTAGTCTATTTGACTCTAGCTTCTAATGGATTGCTCGTTCCGCTGCAACTATGGTTGAAATTTTTATCATCTACCATATGTTCTAAATCTCTGATTTAATTCTGTTGAAGGCTATTGATAACTTATTTATCTTTAGTCATGATATTCTTTACTGGGCTAGTTGTGCTCACCCTTCTGTTTCACAATTCCTTTCAGGTAATAAGAGTGTAGCTGGGTCGAGCGAGGGTAACGGAAAAATAGAACGGTGGTCTCTAGCTATGGAGGTTCCCCCTAAGCAGTATAGAAAAGTGTTGTATACATCATTTAGTAGTTATATTTGGTGAATCATCTAGGGTGAAGCGAACCCAACGTTGGAAGGGTATTTTGCCACTATCATACAAGATGTCTAATGACATACAACCTCGTGTCATCATAAGACATGATTGTGCTCATCCACTTGCTGAGTATATTTACGAGCACTACCTATATAATCTTGGTGTTTGTTTGAAGTATAATTCTCAATTAGAGACAATGGAGATAATGATAAGTCAAGAGAAGACTCACCATTGGGAAGAATATGATAGTAATCTTCTCGTTTTTCTTTGGGGTCTATTGGGTCAACCAAGGATAATTCTGTGGCCATATGATATCTATCATAACCTAGAAGCATGGCATCCCATGTACAAAGGTTTTCTTGAGCACTTCCCAACGATTCTAATTTCTAAAACAGTTTTTGACTATACCTTTATGTAAGGTGTCATTGTGAGGTGTTGTCCACGGTTGGGACATGAGTCACATTTGGTATATATTTGTATCCAAACTCACATCATATGTGTTGTTGTATTTTGCACGACATTTGTTGTAATAAAGTTATAGTTGTTTTCTGTACCATGTATTTGACGACTCAGAATAGGTTGGATGGAATGGACCTATTTTGGTTTTGTCACAACTACAATGTAAATCGAGACTAAAAGAGTGATACGATGATTTGTGTGTATCTCATATAGCTTTCTAGCTTGAAGAGTTTCTGTTCTGCAGTCTTGTGTCTCTAATAAGCCGAGCAAAGCAGTATATATAAAGGAGAGTAGAGCAACGACTATAATAAAGTAACGTTCCAATCCAAGCAACGACTATAACATGCAACGTTCTTCTTAATTGAAATAGGAGATATCTGTTAGCTAAAAAATCTCAACCTTCAACACATACTAACCGATAAGATATAAGATAGAGTCCAAAATAGATGGAGTTAATGAATATTCAAAATATAGCTAATAGAGTCCAAATCTGTTAGCATGAAAATAACTGCTCTATCTACTATGAAAAAGGAATCCTTAATTATACAAATTCCTAAAAAATCTCTAAGCTAAATACGAATTGGTAACCAAACAGATAACATATATATAACCCAACAATTCAAAAATATGAGATTCCTAGTTATATTAGATTCCATAAAAACTAAAGCACGTGGTAACCACACACACACACATATATATATATATATATATATATATATATATATATATATATATATATATATATATATTGGAAAGATAATATAACCCAACCTGCTTTAGTCACTCTCCATCCTGCAGTAAACTTTTATGGGCAACCATACAAAGTGATTATCAACCCATGCAATAACCCAGGCAATCCATTATATAATTAACATGCAGAAACAATTTTGATCAACATGACCCAATTAGGTTAAGCCAATATAAAATCAATTTAGCCCATATAAACATTGTCATCATTAAAACTATAAAGTATATATACTAACATATAGGTTCACCAATTTGACTAGTCCTATTTGTCTGATTTATTCATTAGATGCATAACACACTCAACAATGATCCACACACCAAACAATATTTTTATAGTAACTAGAAAACCCTAACTGCTATAACATGAGCCCAAACACAAAAGGCTCAATACATTAGTAAAATCCAAGACTGAGCTACTAATAAATCCCTAAGCCTCGAATACCATGTCGTAGTGGCCATTCGTCGAATCCGCAGAAGTATGAGTCAATCTCAATAATGATGTTACTAGTATTACTCAAGACGATACTCCATATAGTGAGAAATTTTTTGCTATGTTAGAAAAAGTTGAGAATTTTTATAGAAGATATGCCTAACATATTGGATTTGAAATCAGGATTAAAACTGGTAGGAAACATGTGAACTAAAACGAGTATTATTCAAGGTTATACCAATGTAGAAAAACGGGATATGAAGTCATTAGAAAAAATAAAAAAAATAAATCTGGGTGATGGTGATGGTGATGGTGATGGTGAGGATGTGATGATGAGGATGAGGATGAGGATGATGATGATGATGATAAGATAAAGAGGAGGATGGATTCTATAGGTAGAACTGAATGCAAAGCAAGATTATACGTTGTTCATAATAAAAAAGCAGATAATTGGTATGTGTCTATACTTGAGCTGAATCACAACCATGAATTTGTGTCACCAAATAAAATTTCTCAAATACAGACACATTAGAATATAAGTGGGGTGGATAAAATTTGATTGAAACGTTAAACAATGTCGGAGTTGGGGCAAGCCGGATAATGAATATACTTAGTTCAATTGGCGGTGGAATGGAAAATATGGGGTTTTCAGAGAAAGACATTCGGAATGTAGTCAAAGACATACGAGGTGATGCCTTAGATTCGAATGATGCACGAGCTTTTGTAGAGTATTAGAAAAAACTTGAACATGAGTGCCCCACCAAGTTTTTCTATTATATTAAACGAGGGGATGAAAATCAAATCGCAAGCATATTTTGGGTAGATTATAGGTTAATTATTGCGTATGAAAATTTCAAGGATGTAATTACCTTTTATACCACATATAAAACTAATAGGAACTCTATGCCATTTGCTCTATTCACCAGCGTAAATCATCATTACCATTCTATCTTGTTTGGTTTTGCATTATTAAGAGATGAGACCAATAACACATTTGTACGGTTGTTTAAAAATTAACTGTAAGCAATGAATAACAAGTTCCTAATCACTATCATCACTGATCAAGATTAAACAATGTTAAATGTAATAACTAGGGTTTTTCGGAGTAGCCATCACTTTTTTTGGACTTGGCATATAAGCAATAAATTCCCTATAAAAAATTAGGACAAATTTATTCTTCACATTCAACTTTTAAGGCATATTTTAAATTATGTGTGTATAAGTCTTTGAGTATACAAGAGTTTGAGGACCGTTGGGAATTTTTAATGGAGAACTACGATTTCTATGATCACGAATGTTTGGATAATCTTTATGAAATTAGAGAAAAATGGGGTTGGGCGTATACGAAAAGATTTTTTGCAGCTGGAATGACCACAACCTCGAGGAGTAAGGGTATGAATAGTTTTTTTTGATGAATATTGCAACAGTATGATGGTCTTAAAGACGTTGATGTCCATTCCCAAGAAGCACTTGACAAAAAGTACCTTTGGGAGAAAGACTGTGATTATATCACAGTCAACAAGAGGAGGAAATTGTTGTTTGAACAACCGTTGGAGCTTTTTACGACAAAAATTTACAAAAAAGAAATGTTTAGACGTTTTCAAGTTGAATTGACAAAATCTTTGAAGTTAACAACATAAAAAATTCCTGGGTTGTCAAACGTTGAGTGCAAGACTTGCCACATTTACAAATTCGCAATCCCTGAAGATTGTAGGAGATATTTCACCATCACCCACTTTATGGAATCACAGTTCATTACGTGCAACTATAAAATGTGGGAACATTCAGGAATGATTTGTTGTCACGTTTTGTGGTTTATTATTACAAAAAAATCATGGAAATTCCAAGTGGAATGATAGTGAAAAGGTGGACAATAGATGTTAACAACTCAAAGGTCGGAGCTCCGTATTTTATCATAATAGTGGATGACTATCGAGACACTATATCAGATCATTATGATCGACTGACTAAGCTTCTTCTTGGGTTTACAGCGGATGCGTCATGTTCCCGTGCTTTAGATTATGTTGAGGAAATGATAGAAAGGGAGAGGTCCATAATTGCAAAGTACAAACTTGATGGAAGCAATCAATCTAAAGGTTCGATAACAAAATATCCACTACCGTGTATAAAGGGACCACCGTGGAGTCTGAAGTTGATGATGACGTCTTATTTGAACCAATACGTTCCAATACAAAAGGACGTAAAAAGATCACTGCAATAACCCAAATTTTCGGGTAAAATTAAAATAAGAGTTAAGTAAAAAAAATTCTTATTATATGATAAGTTGTGTGATATTGTATCACACAAGTAAATATGTAATATGCAATATGTGATAAATATATTAGTATTATATATTTATTATATGAAAGTAAATTGTAGTGGCAATTTATTTAAGGAAATGAGATGGATAAGTTAAAATAATTTATAATATTAAATTATTTTGATGTGGTAAATTGGTGGCTTTGAATATACTTAGTGTATGACCATCACTCTATTTAAGAAATCATATGTTACATTATTGATTGTAATGTATGCAAGTTTTTAATGTAGTGAATATATTATTATATTTATTACAGTTAAATTGTTAAAAATAATTTATAGAGGGAAAAAGAAAATGATTAGTTTAAGTATACAAAGATTATGGATAAAGGATATTAAAATAAATTCTAGCATTGAATTATTTTAATAAAGAGAGAATAATATTTTGATTATGATATTACATTATATGTGTGGTTTTGTGTGACGTAATATGGGTGTTTACGTGATATGGTGAATATATTAAGCTATATTTACTATATGTAAGTAAATTGATATAAACAATTTATAATGTGAGAAAATAAATTTATTATTTATTTTCTATATGTGATAGGTGCATGTTTGGTGTAACAAGTAATTGGGAATTTATATATATATATATATATATATATATATATATATATATATATATATATATATATATATATATAAATCCGGATCTTAAGCTCACCCCTTATTTAATATACATTGCTCACCCCCCTTTAGCGACGGACCAGGTGACGATTCGGTCCGTCGCTATATATAGAATAGTCATCTAAGCTTTTAGCGACGGACACCATATAGCGACGGACCGAATTATCGCCCAGTCCGTCGCTAAAGGGGGATGAGCAAGGTATGTTAGATAAGGGGTGAGCTTAAGATCCGGACCGTATATATATATTGTTGGTTATGCTCCAAAATTCATAGTTTTGACATAGTCCCATATTGTCTATTTTGAAAACTTTCTTTGTGTATATTAGCACATGTTGGCTTGGGTTTAGTAACGTGGTTGAGGAAATAGGGATGGGCTCGCGCACATGAGGATGACTAAGGAATTGGGCTACTCCAAACTTGGTTCTTGGACTTTCGGTCAGAAAACCTTAGTGCGTGTGTACGCGCATTACGCTCGCGCAGGGCGGGTGCCGATTCGGTGGATTATTCCTCGCCAGGTAGCCCACTGTTTTGCTTAAATCCTTAACTTTTATTTCTTTTAATTCCAAGCCTAATTGTCTAATTTAATACCCTAGCCATTTCTGAACGTTAACGTAAACCTTATTTATTTCCAACGTTCTCTTGACCGTTCCATTCCTAACATTCTGATCATTCTTGTATATATACCAGTACTGTTCTTCAGAGAAAAAAGATATACAGTTTATCTTCTTCTTCTTCTTCTTATCTCTACATAGTCTTTTCTTATATATTATGTTAATTGGGCAATCCACAAAGACGAGTCCACATTCTTCTTCTGAGAGTGAACGCCGTGGAGCTCAACTGTACCGAAGTTTTATAACCAGTGAGGTCGAAATCACTTTTTAGGACAGTAGTTTTGCTACGCCTCGGCTTTCTTCGTATACCAGATAAGTAGTTCCAGTTTTAATCGTCAATTGGTCTTGTTAATACTGATATATATTCCAACAATCTAAAAAGTGATTCGGTTATTAACAAGATGAAATCTGCCTTAGACCTATCTAAAATTGAACGCTTTGATGGTACGAATTTAAAGAGTTGGTCTGAAGATGTATTGTTTTATTTGGAAACCATGAATTTGGAATATGTGTTATATATGGATGCTCCTGTTACTTCTGTTAATGATGTTACTCCTGTTGCTATTGAAATTATTGAAAAATCGGATTCTGATAAGTCTGCAAAAGGGGATTATGTTAAGGATAATCGTACATGTCGTAGATATTTGTTGCATTATTTGTCTAATTCACTGTTCGATATTTATTATCTGTATGAAAGTGCTAAGAAGATTTAGGAAGCTTCAAAATCTAAATATGTTGTTAAAAACTCTGGTCTTAAGAAATATGTTGCGGGAAAATTTCTAGATTTTAAGATGCAAGATGGAAAATCAGTAATAGAGCAAGTTTATACATACCGAACAATTGTGGGGGAAGTTATTGGGGAAGGAATGAAAATATGTGAGACGTTTCAAGTTGCTGTACTTATCAAAAAATTACCACCCTCTTGGAAAGATTATATGATGAACCTTAAACATGAAACTAAAGATTTTACTATGCAGGAACTTGTTGCTCACATATATATTGAAGAACAAAACAGGGCTAAAGAAAGAGGAGAAATAGTTCCAAGTCATACTGTCAGGACTAATCTTATAGAACGAAAGCCACAATGGAAGTGCCAAAATTATCAGTCCAAAAACTACAAAGGGAAAAAATTCTAAATCAATGGGAAAAAAGGATAATAGGTTCAAGAATCCCAATCAAAATCATAATCCTTCACAAGATTATTGGAATGCATTGTCACGACTAATGAGGTATTTAAAAGGAACAGCTAATGTAGATGTACATTTCACTGGTCATCCTAGTGTTTTAGAAGGATATTGTTATGCTAATTGGGTATCTGATAATGATGAGACAAACTCCACTAGTGGTTATGTGTTTACTTTAGGTGGATGAGCTGTTTCTTGGAAATCTGCTAAACAAACTTGTACTGCTAGATCTACTATGGAATCTAAATTTATTGCTTTAGAATTGGCAGGTACAGAAGCAGAGTGGATAAGGAATTTATTGGCTGATATACCATTATGGTATAAGCCAAATCCTTCTATTTTGCATTGTGATTCTCAAGCAGCTATTGGCAGGGCAATGAACCATGTTTATAATGAAAAACAGAGACATATTCGCTTGAAGCATAATATTGTATGAGGAATGATCAGTAACGGTGTTATTTTCATGGAATTTGTGAGGTCTGAAAAGAACCTAGCGGATCCGCTTACTAAGGGATTGAGTAAAAAGGTAGTCCAAGAAGCATCCAGAGGGATGAGACTATTGCCAACATTTTGAGTAAATAATATGTGATGGAAACCCAACCCATGTGATTGGAGATCCCATGAATTGGGTTCAATGGGTAACAACAAGTCATGTAATTATTTAATTAAAGCACTATAATTATTTATATTTCCCCCTGTGTGTATGTGGTGCTTACTGACAAATTGTGATAAGATGAATCATTTAGATTCTTAATGAAACTCCTAGCCCTAATGAGTGGTGTATGCCAGTATACACTTAATGGGTTCACCTATATAAAGGTGGAGGTGTAGGCCGCTTTCTATGAAAGTCTTTGGCAAACTCTCTAGAGCCTTTATGAAAATCTGGTATATGGCGCATGACCTATAACGCGCCTAACCGCGGACTTGTGTGGATTCAGGATTTTTAGATATGTGTGCAAGTTCAATTTTTTGTATCATAGATAATGGGTTTAAGAATATAGTTCACCTATAATCTACAATCATGAGCATGTTCCACTAAGTGTCGATTCAAACCCACAAGGTATCGACATTATGTGTCTAAAATCCATTTCCCGTATCACTTCCTTTTAATTTTTCTCTCTTTGATAATTTTGGATCATGTGGGGGATTATTGGTTATGCTCCAAAATTCATAGTTTTGACATAGTCCCATATTATCTATTTTGAAAACTTTCTTTATGTATATTATAGTACATGTTAGCTTGGGTTTAGTAACATGGTTGAGAAAATAGGTATTGGCTCGCGCACATGAGAATGGCTAAGGAATTGGGCTACGCCAAGCTTGGTTCTTGGACTTTCGGTCAGAAAACCTTAGTGCGTGTGTGCGCGCATTAAGCCCGCGCAGGGGGGTGCCGATTCGGTGGATTATTCCTCGCGGGTGTACCCAGGTAGGCCACTGTTTTGCTTAAATCCCAAACTTTTATTTCTTTTAATTCCAAGCCTAATTGTCTAATTTAATACCCTAGCCGTTTCTGAACATTATTTTTCCCCAACGTCCGTTAACGTAAACCTTATTTATTTCCAACGTTCTCTTGACCGTTCCATTCCTAATGTTCTTTTTCCCGACGTTCTAATCATTCTTGTATATATACCAGTACTGTTCTTCGGAGAAAAAAGATATACAGTTTATCTTCTTCTTATTCTTCTTCTTCTTATCTCTATATAGTCTTTTCTTATATATTCTGTTAATCGGGCAATCCACAAAGACGAGTCCACAGTCTTCTTCTGAGAGTGAACGACGTGGAGCTTAACTGTACCGAAAGTTTATAACCAGTGATGGCGGAAACACTTTTTAGGACAATAGCTTTGCTACGCCTCGGCTTTCTTCGTATACCAGATAAGTTGTTCCAGTTTTAATCGTCAATTGGTCTTGTTAATACTGCTATATATATTCTAACATATATATATATATATATGTAAGACCCCAAATTATTAATAAATGAAATTTAATTTCCTCTATTTATTATTTTGAAATAGTAAAGGTTGAATTGATTAATGAGGTTAGTTATGGGTAAAATGCGCAAATATTTTAAATAAGCAAGTGGTTATAAAATATTCATTGTCGTCGGGGAATATTCATTTGGTCGTGGAATATTCTTCCTGTCGGGGAATATTCGTCTGACGGCCCCATAACGGAAAGCGATTGGATAAAAAAAATGACAAGTATAAGTTGTTTATAAATAACGGCGTAATTGTTACCGTTAATAATGTTGGAATACCAGGTGGTTAAAACACAATAATACACATTGTTGCACAGTAGCACATGGTATTGCACCAATTATTGATTCTTACGTTAGAAGACACTACACAATAATTGTTACAGTAATTATTGTTCAGTATTTTATTTTATTGATTCAATAATTGTTGCGTTGATATTTTATATTACTGTTGTTTCAATAATTGTCACTACACAGTATTTTCCATTATCGAAGCAATAATTCATATTATCTGAATAATATTATTAGATAATATTATTGGCAATGTCTAGAAAGTTCTGTCTAAGGAGAGGTTTGGTCACCTAATTGCGAGACAGTAAGGAGAAATCCTTATTGGAAAGCCCCCTCTTTCTTGGGAACTGCCTGGTTGTCAGTATTGTGATTCTGTAATATTATTTGTGAATAATTAATTATTGATTTATATGATGAGGAAAATATTCATTTTATGTGGATATAGATGGAGAAATTTTTTTAAAAGCACAATTATTGAAAATCGATATTTTATCTTTTCTGATAAAATAATATTTTATTATATTATTATAATATAATAATGATGATATTTTTACAATGAATGTGGGATATATGAGTATGAGGAGGAAGAGTATTTTTGTTGCAATAAATATTTAAAACATATTTTTCATGTTGGTGGACCCCATTTCTTGACTGAAATTTGATTATAGCCTGTAAAATCGTCCGTTTATGGATTTCGGTCAATTTTTCTTTGGGATTTGGAAAAACTTTCTTCTGCAAAGTTGTAAAGAATGGAATTTCCTATAGAAAGGACATGAGGTTTGAATTTTTCTGATAAAAGGACTATTTATTATGAATTATTGAAGTTCTAAAGTCCTGAAATAATTATTTTGTTAAAAGTTTTAAATTTGTTTTAAAAGAAAAACGTTTTTGTGGTTGGTTGGTGGGCTCATGTGTTGTTAAGCATGCTGAAATCTGAATTCAAAGGTTGGCGTAGACAAATTTTAATAATTATTATATTTTATTAAATTTTCTACTTTGGTGTTCTAAGTATTTTCCTATAAATAGGGCGCTTCGTTAGAATTAAAAATCACACCAAAAATTGAAATCTTTCTCTCTCTATAATATCGAGCGTATTTTTGTGAGTATTTTGGTACTTTGAGAGTTGCTATACGATGCAAGTTCCTTCAACACTATATCCAGTTTTCCAGTCAGAAGTACTGTCTTTCTGAGGTAAGGGATGTTATTTTTTTCATAAATGATATTATTTCTTTCAATATCATTATGCTGAAATATTGGTCTGAACTTTTTATCAAATTTAGAACTTTTTGTGTCGGGGTTACTATTCACGTATACGACACTATTCACTATACGGCACTATTCACGAATACGGTACTATTCACTGAAAAATTAAATTTTTATTTTTTGTCCAAAATATCTATTATGGATACTAGCTTTGATTGTATCCATGTTTTGATCATTCTTGAATTTTACTATACTATGCTTATTTATGAGGTATTTTTGGACATGGATAAACCGAAATACGAATCCTTAATATTTATTCTTTTGTTTCACTGGATTCATTTTTTTTAAAATATTTTTCATCATCCTCAGTCCTAAATGATGATATAACTGAATATCTTTGGCCTGTAGTGCAAAGATTAATGATTTTATGATGAATATCTTTGGCCCGTAGTACAAAGATGGGCAGGTGTTGAGATGAACATGACCAACTGATGACTATCTTTGGCCTGAAGTGCAAAGATGAATATTTGATTTAAGATGTTTATTGATTGATGTTACAGGGATAAAATATTGATGATGGACTTTTAAATTCATAGATGATAGTAGATTTCATTCTCTACTTAACTCTTCTAATAAATTATTATTTCCGCTGCGAATATTGATTTAAAATTTGTTGTCTATTGTATTCTATTAAATTTTTCCCTGTTGAGGACTAACGATAATTTGTTCTATATTATCTTAGTCATAATATTCTTTATTGGGCTAGTTGAGATCACCCTTTTCCTTTTTGTTCTATTTTTCTTCTCAAGAGGCGAGAATGTAGCGAGTATTAGTCGGGGTATGGAATGAAGGTTCTAGAAAGTCATTGTAATAGTCCTCACCATTTTTGTAAAATAATGTATCAATAATTGTAATAAAGGCTTATTTGAGTGTGGATATTATCTAGATGACAATATTTGTATTTAAATTCACAGTTTTTATGTTGTATTAATAAAGTTGTAGTTATTTTTGTATCATGTATTTTGACGACTCAGAATGGGTGCTGTATACCTATTTTGGAGGCGCCACAGTTGGAATCAGAGCTTAGGGATATGATCTCTGGCGGAGATCGGGGAATAGAACTAGAAGGGGAGAGACGAGTAAATCCTTCGCTAGTGTGTCCTACCTAAGCTTATTTGTTGGTCGGCCATAATATAGGGGTATTATGTGATTTGTTAATTTATTTAATTAACCCTTATTTTATGGCAATATTTAAGAATGGCAACTGAGAATGTTAACAGTGGAGTAAATGAAACCGTGGAGACGCCTGTACTCACCAACGAGGAGAATGTGCAACAGGCTGACAATGTTCCTCCTGTGAACAACACCACTGAGCAGATGATGAACGATGAGATGTTTAGAGGCTTTTTGCAGTTCATGAAAAATCAGACGAAGGAGCCTCGAGTTCAAAATACATGAGGAAATGATAGCAATTCACGGTTTATCACAGCCAAACAGTTCAAAGAGTTGGGACCACCAGAAATCTGGGAAAAGCCGGATCCGATTAAGGCAGAGACGTGGGTCAAACAAATTACCAAGATATTCGATGTCTTGGGATGCACATAGGAACAAAAGGTTCTATTCGCCACCTTTATTTTCCGTAATGAGACAGATTACTGGTGGGAATCTGTAAAGCGTACCCATCTAGCCGCACTTAGTATGTCTTGGGAAACGTTTCAGAAACTGTTCAACGACAAGTACTTTCCTGAAAGTATTCGTCATATGAAGGAGGTAGAGTTTATTAGACTGGAGCAGAATAACATGACAGTGTTCCAGTACGAGGCAAAGTTTACAGAGTTGTCCAGATTTGCACCTCATTTGGTGGAGAATGAGGAACGTATGACGCGGATATTTCTGAGAGGTTTGAAACCCGGCATACGTCAATATCTAATTTCACATAAATTTTCTCTCTATTCAGATGTTGTCAATAGGGCTCAATTATTAGAGCGAGATAACGAGTACGTTCAACTGAGGGACCACAACCAGGATCATACCGGTGACAGCAGTCATCAGAACAACGATAATCAGCAGAGAAAGAAGAATACGGACAAAAGTGGTAACCACTCTGGTGGTAATCATGGCCATGAGAATAGAAGAAGCGAGTCGGGAGGAGATTTTAAAAAGAGGATATTCAACAATGATAATATAAAGACGTCAGCACCAACAACAACTGGTTCTAAGGGAGGAGAACGACCACCAGTCATATGCTATAAGTGCGAAAAAGAAGGACATATCAGCCCAAACTGTCCACAATAGTTTAAGGTATGTTATAATTGTGGAAAGGAAGGACATATCGCTCGAGATTGCACTGTAGAGAAACCAAGTCCAGCGGGGATGGTGACTCAAAAGACTGTCCCAGAAAAGTCAAAGTCAACGGTTCCTGGAAGAGCATTTGTCGTGACTGGTCAACATGCGAGGAACCCAAATGAGGTGATCACGGGTAAGCTAATCATAAATTCATGCGAAGTTTATACCTTACTAGATACCGGTGCTACCCATTCATTTATTTCTCCTGCTTGTGCTCAACGTTTAAACTTGACTCCGGAGAAATTAGACTTTGATTTATCTATGGAGACTCCGTTAGGAGAAACTTTCATCACATCCACTGTTTATAAATCTTGTTTGATCCAAGTTGGCACCATCACCTTACCTGTTGACCTTATCTCTTTAAAGATACTTGCATTTGACGTGATTTTAGGGATTGATTGGTTAACTACTCATCATGCCAAAATTGATTATTTTCGTAAGGTTGTTAGTTTTCATATTCCTAACCAACCTGTTGTGCGAATTCAAGAAACTAAGCCATTAAAATCAATCACTGTTATATCAAGTCATAAAGCTATTCGTTTATTAAAAAACGGATGTCAAGCTTTCTTAGCCCATGTTATGGATTTAAATAAAGACACGTCATATTTGAATAATATTCATGTTGTTATTGACTTTCCTGACGTATTTCATGAAGAACTTCCCGGTCTACCCCCAGAACGTGAAGTTGAATTCTCTAATGATCTTGAACCTGGTACAAAGCCCATTTCTAAAACCCCATATCGAATGGCTCCTATTAAACTTCAGGAGTTAAAGGTCCAACTACAGGAGTTGTTGGACATCGGTTTCATTCGTCCCAGTATATCTCCTTGGGGTGCTCTTGTTTTATTCGTAGAGAAAAAAGACGGGAGTATGCGACTTTGTATCGACTACCGAGAATTAAACCATGTCACTATCAAGAATAGGTATCCGCTACCTCGTATTGATGACCTGTTTGACCAGTTACAAGGAGCACAATTCTTTTCAAAGATCGATCTTCGTTCTGGATATCATCAGCTGAAGATTAGAACTGAGGATATTCCAAAGACTGCCTTTAGAACTCGGTACGAGCATTATGAATTTTTAGTCATGTCTTTTGGATTGACTAATGCTCCTGCGGCTTTCATGGATATGATTAACCGAGTATTCAAGAAATATTTGGATCAGTTTGTTGTTGTCTTTATTGATGACATCCTCATATATTCCAAAAGTCGTGAAGATCATGAGCACCATTTGAAGCTGGTACTCTAAAGGCTTCGTGAAAATAAGTTATATGCCAAGTTGAAGAAATGCGAGTTCTGGCTTGAGGAAGTAGCATTCCTTGGGCACGTGGTGTCAAAACATGGAGTATCTGTTGACCCGGCAAAGATTGAAGCAATACAAAGTTGGGAACAACCGAAGTCGGTGACCAAAGTACGTAGCTTTCTGGGCTTAGCTGGTTATTATCGGAGATTCGTGGAAGGATTTTCTCGAATCGCTACTCCATTAACTCAGCTAACTCGGAAAGATATCAAATTCGTATGGAGCGAAGAATGCAAGACGAGTTTCCAAGAGCTTAAGAGGAGACTCATTTCGGCACCTGTTTTGACCATACCATCTGGTTCGGATGGATTTGTTATCTACAGCGATGATTCAGGCAAAGGGCTAGGATGTGTTCTCATGCAACGTGAGAAAGTTATAGCCTATGCCTCGCGACAACTTAAAGAATATGAGAGGAATTATCCTACTCATGATCTAGAGTTGGCAGCAGTCGTTTTCGCTCTAAAGATTTGGAGGCACTATCTATATGGGGAGAAACTGGAGATATATTCAGACCATAAAAGCCTCAAATATTTCTTCACCCAAAAAGAACTCAACATGGGGCAACGACGTTGGCTCGAGCTATTGAAAGACTACGACCATACCATTCAATACCATCCTAGAAAAGCGAACGTGGCAGCCGACGCATTGAGTAGAAGATCATACGCAGGAACGAGTGCGATGTTGTCAACACAAAGGCCCATGCAATGATGTCAAGTATATGTATAGAACCAACTTTAATCAAAAAAAGTTAAAGTTGCTCAAGCCACAGACCCGGAGCTGATGCGTATGAAGAAGAAAGTGCAAGAAGGTGCTATTCCAGAATCAAGAATCGATGAAGAAGGAATACTTCGAGTCCACTACAGACTTTGTGTTCCTAACGATTCTGATTTGAAGTACAAGATCATGATGGAGGCACACAATACACCATTTGCAATCCATCCTGGAAGTACCAAAATGTATCGTGATCTTCGACATACATTTTGGTGGAACAATATGAAGAGAGAGATTGCAAAATTTATCTCGAGGTGTTTAACTTGTCAACGTGTAAAGGCGGAGCATCAAGTGCCTAAGGGTCCATTGCAACCGCTTGAGATTCCAAAATGGAAGTGGGAACATATTACCATGGATTTCGTTACGGGTCTTCCTACGGTTTCTCAAGGTATAAATGTTATTTGGGTTATTGTTGATAGATTAACGAAGTCTGCTCATTTCTTGCCAATACGGGAGACTAATTCCCTTGAATGTCTTGCTCGTATGTATGTAAGTGAGATTGTGAGATTGCATGGCATGCCAGTATCCATAGTTTCGGATCGTGACCCAAGATTCACTTTACGATTTTGGGTTAGCTTGCAGAAAGCTATGGGCACGGATTTACGATTCAGTTCGGCATACCATCCTCAAACGGACGGACAATCAGAGAGGACTATTCAAACTCTTAAAGATCTATTAAGACTCTGTGTTTTAGATTTCAAAGGGAGTTGAGATAAGTATTTACCATTGGTAGAATTCTCCTACAACAATAGTTATCAGGCAAGTATAGGTGTGGCTCCATTCGAAGCATTGTATGGATGTAAGTGTCGCTCTCCAATATGTTGGGATGAGGGGGGTGAAGCAACATTGTTGGGACCCGAATTGGTACGTATGACTACGGAAAAGATCCAAATTATTCGACAACGTATACAAATGGCACAGGATCGACAAAAGAGTTATGCGGATATTCATCGAAAGGACGTGAAATTTAGTATTGGGGATCATGTATTGTTTCGTGTTGTGACGCCCCCAAAATAGGTTCAATCCATCCAACCCATTCTGAGTTGCCAAATACATGGTATAGAAAATAACTACAACTTTATTATTACAATTGTCGTGCAAAATACGACAACACATATACTGTGAGTTTAAATACAAATATTGTCATCTAGACAGTATTCATACTCAATTAAGTCCTCATTATACTTATTGATACACTATTTTACAAAATAGTGAGGACTACTAAAACAACTGTCTTGAACCATCATTCCACACACCGACTAGTACTCGCTACATTCTCGCCTCCTGAGAAGAAAAATGGAACAATAAGGAAAATGGTGAGCTCAACTAGCCCAGTAAAGAACATTATGACTAAGATAATACAGAACAAATTATCGTTAGTCTTCAACAGGGAAAAATCTAATAGAATACAATAGACAACAAGTTTTAAATCAATATTCGCAGCGGAAAATAATAATTCATAGAAGAGTTACGTAGAGAATGAAATCTACGATTATCTATGAATTTAAAAGTCCATCATCAATATTTTATCCCTGTAACATCAATCAATAAATATCTTGAATCAAATAGTCATCTTTGCACTACAGGCCAAAGATATTCATCAGTTGGTCATGTTCATCTCAACACCTGTTCATCTTTACACTACGGGCCAAATATATTCATCAGAAATCATTCATCTTTGCACTACAGGCCAAAGATATTCAGTTATATCATCATTTAAGACTGAGGATGATGAAAAATATTTAAAAGAAACGAATCCAGTGAAACAAAATGACAAATATTAAGGATTCGTATTTCGATTTATCCATGTCCAAAAATACCTTATAAATAATCATAGTGAAGTAAAATTCAAGAATGATCAAAACATGGATACAATCAAAGCTAGTATCCATAATAGATATTTTGGAGAAAAAGAAAAAAATTTTATTTTTTGGTGAATAGTAACTTGTGAATAGTAACTCATGAATAGTAATCCCGACATGAAAAAGTTCTAAATTTGATAAAAATTTCCAACCAATATTTTAGCATAATGATATTGAAGAAATAATATCATTCACGAAGAAAATAACATCCCTTATCTCGTAAAAACAGTACTTCTAGTTGAAACACCGGATATAGGCTATGACTTGAACTTGCACCGTATAACAATACTCAAAGTATTAGAATACTCACAAGAATATGCTCACTAATATAGAGAGAGAAAGAGAGAGAAGATTTCAGTTTCTGGTGTGATTTTCAATTCTAACCTAAGCACCCTATTTATAGGAAAATGCTTAGAACACCAAAGCAGAAAATTAAATATAATAATATTATATTTACAAAATTGTCAAGCCCACCTTAGAAGATCTGAATTCAGCCCATCTTATCACATGTTGAGCCCACTAATTTGCAAAAAAAACGTTTTTCTTTAAAATAATAATTAAAACTTCCAAAAATCAATTATTTCGGAACTTCAGAACTTCAATAATTCATAATAAATAGCCCTTTTGTCAGAAGATTCGAATCTCGCGATTTTTTATAGAAAATTCAATTCTCTACAACTTTACAGAAGAAAGTTTTTCTAAATTCCAAACAGAAATTGACCGAAATCCACAAACGAGCGATTTTACAGTCTATAATAAATTTTCGGTCAAGAATTGTATCCACCAACACACAAAACACGTGTTAAACATTTAATCCAACAAAAATACTCTTCCTCCTCATTTATTCATATATCCCACATTCATTGTAAAAATATCACCATTAATATATTATTGAAATAATATATTTAAATGAATTATTTTATCAGAAAAAGATAAAATATTAATTTACAACAATTGTCACATTTAAAAATTTTTCTCCATCTATATCCACATAATATCAATATTTTCCTCACCATATAAATCAATAATTAATTATTCACAAATAATATTACAGAATCACATTACTGACAACCAGGTAGTTCCCAGGAAAGAGGGGGCTTTCCAATAAGGATCTCTCCTTAATGGCGCGCAATTAGATGACCAAACCTCTCCTTAGATAGAACTTTCTAGACATTGTCAATAATGTTATCTAATAATAATATTCAGATAATATGAATTATTGCTCCGATAATAGAAAATACTGTGTAGTGACAATTATTAAAACAACAATAATATAAAATGTCAACGCAGTAATTATTGAATCAATAAAATACTAAACAGTAATTACTGTAACAATTATTGAGTAATGCCTTCTTACGTAAAAATTAATAATTGGGGTCTTACACGTGTGGCTCCATGGAAGGGAGTTACAAGATTTGGGAAGAGAAGAAAGCTCAATCCACGATTTATTGGTCCATTTTAGATTCTTGACTGAGTAGGAAATGTGGCCTATAGACTCGCGTTACCTCCAAGTATGTCTCGTGTTCATAATATTTTTCATATATCTGTGCTTCGTAAATATGTGAAAGATCCAAACCATGTCATTGAGTTAGAACCGGACGAGATAGCTGAAGACTTAACGTAGGAAGAGGTACCTGTCAAGATCTTGGATAGGAAAGAGCATGTCCTACGCACAAAGGTCATACCACAAGTTAAAGTTTTGTGGAGGAACCATGCTATTGAGGAAATGACCTGGGAGTTGGAAACGGAAATAAAAGCGAGGTATCCTCATCTTTTCGAAACACCAGGTACGTACGTCAATTTTGAGGATGAAATTTCATAAGGAGGAGAGGTTGTAAGACCCCAAATTATTAAAAAATAAAATTTAATTTCCTCTATTTATTATTTTGAAATAGTAAGGGTTGAATTGATTAATGAGGTTAGTTATGGGTAAAATGTGTTAATATTTCAAATAAGCAAGTGGTTATAAAATATTCATTATTGTCGAGGAATATTCGTTTGATCGTGAAATATTCTTCCTGTCGGGAAATATTCGTACGACGGCGCAGTCTTTTGTGGGCCCCATAACGGAAAGCGATTGGATGAAGAAGTATAAGTTGTTTATAAATAACGGCGTAATTATTATCGTTAATACTGTTGGAATACCCGGTGGTTAAAACACAGTAATACGCGTTGTTGCACAGTAGTACACGGTATTGCACCAATTATTGATTCTTACGTTAGAAGGCACTACTCAATAATTGTTATAGTAATTATTGTTCAGTATTTTATTTTATTGAATCAATAATTATTGCGTTAATATTTTATATTACTTTTGTTTCAATAATTGTCACTACACAGTATTTTTCATTATCGAAGTAATAATTCATATTATCTGAAAAATATTATTAGATAACATTATTGGCAATGTCTAAAAAGTTCTGTCTAAGGAGAGGTTTGGTCATCTAATTGCGCGCTAATAAGGAGAAATTCTTATTGGAAAGCCCCCTCTTTCCTGGGAACTGCTTGGTGGTTGTCAGTATTGTGATTCTGTAATATTATTTGCGAATAATTAATTATTGATTTATATGATGAGGAAAATATTCATTTTATGCGGATATAGATGGAGAAAATTTTTTAAAAGTGACAATTATTGAAAATCGATATTTTATCTTTTCTGATAAAATAATATTTTATTATATTATTATAATATAATAATGATGATATTTTTACAATGAATGTGGGATATATGAGTATATGAGGAGGAAGAGTATTTTTGTTACAATAAATATTTAAAACATGTTTTTCATGTTGGTGGACCCCATTTCTTGACTGAAATTTGATTATAGCCTGTAAAATCGTCCGTTTATGAATTTTGGTCAATTTTTGTTTAGAATTTAGAAACAGTTTCTTCTGCAAAGTTGTAGAGAATGGAATTTTCTATAGAAAGGACATGAGGTTCGAATTTTTCTGATAAAAGGGTTATTTATTATGAATTATTGAATTTCTGAAATAATTATTTTTTTAAAAGTTTTAAATTTGTTTTAAAAGAAAAACATTTTTGTGGTTGGTTGGTGGGCTCATGTGTTGTTAAGCATGCTAAAATCTGAATTCAAAGGTTGGCGTAGACAAATTTTAATAATTATTAGATTTTATTAAATTTTCTGCTTTGGTGTTCTAAGCATTTTCCTATAAATAGGGTGCTTAGGTTAAAATTGAAAATCATACCAAAAACTGAAATCATTCTCTCTCTCTCTATAATATCGAGTGTATTTTTGTGAGTATTTTGGTACTTTGAGTGTTGCTATACGGTGCAAGTTCCTTCAGCACTATATCCAGTTTTTCAGTCAGAAGTACTGTCTTTCTAAGGTAAGGAATGTTATTTTTTTCATAAATGATATTATTTCTTTCAATATCATTATGCTGAAATATTGGTCTGAACTTTTTATCAAATTTGAAACTTTTTGTGTCGGGGTTACTATTCATGTATACGACACTATTCACGTATACGGCACTATTCACGAATATGACACTATTCACCAAAAAATTAAATTTTTATTTTTCGTCCAAAATATCTATTATGGATACTAGCTTTGATTGTATCCATGTTTTGATCATTATTGAATTTTACTATACTGTGATTATTTATGAGGTATTTTTGGACATGGATAAACTGAAATACGAATCCTTAATATTTATTCTTTTGTTTCACTAGATTTATTTTTTTTAAAATATTTTTCATCATCCTCAGTCCTAAATGATGATATAACTGAATATCTTTGGCCTGTAGTGCAAAGATTAATGATTTTATGATGAATATCTTTGGCCCGTAGTGTAAAGATGAGCAGGTGTTGAGATGAACATGACCAACTGATGAATATCTTTGGCCTGTAGAGCAAAGATTAATATTTGATTCAAGATGTTTATTGATTGATGTTACAGGGATAAAATATTGATGATAGACTTTTAAATTCATAGATGATAGTAGATTTCATTCTCTACTTAACTCTTCTAATGAATTATTATTTCCGCTGCGAATATTGATTTAAAATTTGTTGTCTATTGTATTCTATTACATTTTTCCCTGTTGAGGACTAACGATAATTTGTTCTACATTATCTTAGTCATAATGTTCTTTACTGGGCTAGTTGAGATCACCCTTTTCTTTTTTGTTCTATTTTTCTTCTCAAGAGGCGAGAATGTAGCGAGTACTAGTCGGGGTATGGAATGAAGGTTCTAGAAAGTCATTTTTGTAGTCCTCACCTTTTTTGTAAAATAATGTATCAATAATTATAATGAGAACTTATTTGAGTGTGGATATTGTCTAGATGACAATATTTGTATTTAAACTCACAGTTTTTATGTTGTATTAATAAAGTTGTAGTTGTTTCTGTACCATGCATTTTGACGACTCAAAATGGGTGTTGTATACCTATTTTGGGGGCGTCACATATATATATATATATATATATATATATATATATATATATATATATATATATATATATATATATATATATATATATATATATTCACTACATAAGGAAATAAAATTGTTGAGAACAATTTATGTAGTGATTAAAGGAGATGGTTGAAGTATATAATATTTATATATACTTTACTCAAGAATATTAGAATAAATTCTTATGTGAAATTATTTTAATAAAGGATGGATATTATATTTAATATAATATCTTAAGAAAGAAAATAAAATTCTTAGTTAAATTTATGGCAAGGATGTTATATGTACTATAATATCTTAAGTAAGCAAATGATTAAATTTGCATGGGTTATTATGTGTTGCATGTTTATTTTTGTAATTATAATAAAAAATATGTATTTATGATATGTTATGTTTTATTTTAGAAATATGTAATTGATATATCAAGAGGGGTTATATAATTAGATGATTCCTAATGGGTGAAATAATTAATGTGGTGAATTAGTAATTAGGTAGAGCAAAACCTAGTTACTAACTATTGGATAATTAATATATTCAATAAGGATATTAAGAGATTAATTGGGTAAATATTTAATTTTATAATTAGATTAAATCTTCAATTATTTCAGTTACTATAGCAAGCTTTATTTCCAAGTTCATTCCATGTCCATTTTGCCGTGTGAGAGAGAAAGAAAAGAGGAGTATTGCTTACTCAAGAATTGAGCTTGGGCACCAAGTATTTGGCTTACAAAAATTGCTAGAAGTCTCTTCCTCATTCTCCCACATAACCGAAGCCTCTCTCTCTCATATTGTTTGAATTTTAAAATTTTCTAAAAGTGGTAAAGTGAAGAAGCTGTGAGTTTCAATAAGCTTAAGCCAAATTGGATTGTAGAATTAGATAATTTGGAGGATAACAAAGCTAGGATTAAGTGAAGATATATCACTTAAGGAATAAATCCTTATTTAATTTTGAATTTAATCAAGTTATATGATATATAATTTTCTATTGCTAAACTTGAGATTTTTGGAAGTTTAGTGGCTTATGATGAAATTCTTTATGGAATTTCTTTATAATAAATCAATATTTGATTTATGTATATGGAGTATATGATTAGAATTGATTTCTGAATCAATAAATGAAAATTTAGTATTGTTAGTAAGCTATATTTTACTAAAAGTCATTTTAGTTTAATACGGAGCTTGAATTTATTAAAGGAATCATGAATATAGAGACTTGGTGGATAGATTGGGATTGTGGGATGTTATAAGGATGAATTTGTGGCAAAATCGCTAACAAATCGATAAGAAACCAAGTCGAATGAGTATTGCACATATTATGTTTGTTAAAATGACCATAAAGAACTAACGTGGCTAAAAACATAGAATTTAATGGAGTCAATGCTTTAAACAAGTCTCATTATGTTAATTAAGGTTTAGTTGAGGATCAGATTGGGTTAGATCGCGTCACGACGAGTTTTGAACGTAAACACAAAGTTGGAAAACTAGTGCGAGCAGCCACTTTGAGCACACTATTTAGATAGCTTAAAATACCCGTAAGTCAATGTTAGTATTTTAAAACGATACTTGGATATACCAGGTTTAACATATCTAAATTTGGGATCAATCTGATTAACGAGCAGTGCGTACGAAAATTGTGAAGTGGCTATCTCAGGATGCGCATCAGCAACAGTTGTTGAGTGCCACACTTGCCTGGCGAGTGGCTTGCTCTGTGTTGACTGCTACTTGACGTCCGTTTCAAGAGCTGTTTTGATGGGTTTTTGTGATTAGTTTTCGTGGTGTGAAATTTTTCTAAAATACTATGACATAAAAACTATAACATATTAAAATTTCACTGTTATAGGATTAATGGTTTGAGAATTAAAAATGAGCAAAAGAGAATGTCAGAACTTAGGAATTGAGCGACGCCGAGCATCGACGCGCCGAACAATTTTGACGTTCGACGTTTCAAATCGAGTTCCGGCGAAATAATAAGTGATAATAAATCTAATAAAGTCCTACGGGGCGAGATTTAACTATAAGCGATATTTTATGCTGAAAAACTTCCATTTAGGCATAAATAAAGCAATAAAAATATGTAATAAATATAAATTTACATATTTAAGCAAAAGAAAACCTAAGGTTGTGAAAGTGGTATGTACACAAGTCAATCATGTTTGATGATAAAAACATATACTTTGTAGCAATCATTTATTAATAAAAGAATTGTTTAATTTAAAAGGTTTTAATTTATCTACATGGTGTAGTTTTTATAATATGTGATAAACTCATAGTTTTGAACAATGCTTTAAGAATCATGATGATGATCATGCTAATAAGATCTAAATTCTTAGATAGCTCACAAACAAAAATTATTAATAATCATTGGATTACTAAAAAGAGGATTAATGAATCCAGATAGATTACATATGTTGCTTTCTCACTGGATGAGGATGATTGATCTCATAATCATTTATGTGGAGACACTAAAGCAAGTATGTAGGTGTTTATTAGAGAATAAGTTCACTGAACGTGGCTCGCTAAGGAATACCTAATGAAGTTTTACTTGCATGTCAATAGGAATTCTTGTAGTGATAATAGTACAAGTGATCCTTAGACTTGAGATCACACTACAAGAAAAAGGCCTATCTGCAACCAATAATATCAGCGACCGCCCTTTCCGGTCGTTGATAATAGTAATAGCAACCGCTATCTGCGACCGCGATGTATTCTAGTCGCTAGTTAATATCAGCGACCGCATGCAGTCCCTGATATGAATTTTCCTCCCAAAAATTGGTGTGAAACTTTGGCGCGGCGACCACTCTCTATCAGCGGTCGGCAGCGATCGCTGATATGTTCATATCATTAAAAATTAGTGACCGCACGCTGATTCTCATAAACTTAATCAGGTTCAACAGTTCGCTCGATCAGTACTGAAGAAAAAAAAGATAGGGAGAAACAGATGAGAGGGAGTAGGGGGGAGAAGAGAAGAGAAGAGGGAGGAAGACTGCCGCCGACGCCTTCACCACCGATATCGCCGGCCGACGCCTTCACCACCGCCGGTAACCCCTTTAATTAATCCCTAAATTAAACTATTTTTCTGTTATTGTTGATTGAATGGCCATGATTTGTTTTTCTTAATATGTGAATGTGTTGATGTTCTACTTCTAGATGCCATTTTCTTGAATTTTTTCTATTGTTGTCTTGATTATTTATATAATTCAGTTTAATTTGGGTTGACTGAAAATCCAAATGGGTTTGACTGATTATTTATATAATTCAGTTTAATTTACAATTTCTTGTTCAAAATGGGTAGAACCCTAATGGGTATGAAACTTTTGAGATAATCAATGAATTTAAGAAAAAGAGATTCTTTTATGAGTTGATTGATACCTATATGTATATATATACACACATACATCATTTATGTATAATTTTGTAAGAATATTTACACACACTTTACACCACAAGAATAATTTGGGAACATGCATGATTAGGTTTCATGTTTTAATATGAGATTATCTAAAGTTGGATAATTTGTTATTACTGAATAACAATTGCTGAAATTTGGAAAATTTTTGAATATAACATTACTGCTGAATAAATTGTTGCTGAAATTTAGATAAATTTTTGTTGATATTGCTGAAATTGGGACAATTTTTGGGCTTCTTATTATTGTTACTAATATTGGATTCTCCTAAATTATGCCCTAAATTATAGTTGTGCACAATCTGTTTTGTGTGTTGGGATTATATTTTGCTGAAATTGGAATTCACATCCTTTGATTTGGGACTTCATATTATTTGGAAATCTGTGGGCCTATTAATTATTTATGTATTTTACTTAAACACTCAATATAAAAATAAACTAAGTAAAATTTACTATACTTCTTACTATTAGTGGCTTACTAAGATTATGAACATCACTTTTGGTATCCACTTGAAAACAAACAATTATGATACATCTGAATATCAAAAAGAATTCCTTGGCAATAAACATAATCTTGAATATTAGGGCTTAACCCACAACCTTGGTTGCATTATATAATCATACTTATACCAATCCAATAACCTAAAACTTGACCATCAAGATATTTTCATCACCTAATGTCCTATCCTATGTAGAAGAGTTTTTGTTGTGTTTAGATATGCACCCTGGAATATATAAAGGCAATGAGTATATATGATGTTATGTTAATTGCTTATACATTCTTGTTGCTCTTATATGCCTACAAATGGTCAAGTATGTATGCCCTCGTGCATGTGGATAGTCCATATTATAGGGAAGACTCTGCCAAAAAATTTTCTTTGGTCGGGTAATTTAAACTTGTCCCAGTGCATATGCAGACCATGCATGATGTCATGATTCATATATATACCCCTAGGAATCTATTATCTTTAGGTTGGTGTCAGTTAAAATATGCATGATGACATAAGACCATACCTCATTCTAATTTAAGATCCATAATAATATACCATGCCTTTGGGTAGTCGATCTCAAGTTGTGTAAATTTGTTTTGGCATGTATCCTTGTTCAAATCCCGAATAATCATATATGATGCACACTCATGTTATATATGTACATATACATCTATATGTATTTATAAGCATCATAAATGGCTTTGAGCTGAATTGTAAATCTTTAACAAGGGAATACAATAATTCATGTCAACATAGGTACCGTGGTATCATAGACCTCTATTCAGACCGTAGTTGGATGAGACGACGAAAGTCAAGTGCCCAGTTAGGTGCTACAACAGAATTTAGAGCTGGTTGCCAAGTATTTCTAGATTATGCTTATAGTCACCCGGAATGTATTAATGGTCAGAACGAAATAAGATGTCCTTATTTGAAGTGTAAGAATGTAAATTATATAGAGAGAGACATAGTAAACTCTCATTTACTTATTTCTGGGTTCATGAACAATTACGAAGAATGTTGGTATATGGGCAGAGAAGAGATAGTGGCAACGCACAAGTTAATAATCTAGGCAGCAGTACCCATCGTATGAATGACATGGTTCATGATATTGCAGGGCCGGATTTTGATTGGGAACAAGGCAGAGAGCAACTTATGAATTCTGATGCCAAAGTATTCTTTAAGTTGTTAGACGAGGGTAGCGAACCGTTGTGGCATGGTTGCATGAAGCACACTACATTATCTGCAATGGCGACATTACTTAACATCAAGGCTGATCACAACATGAGCCATGAGTGTTTTGAGCCACTCTTGAGGGCCATTAAGAGTATGTTGCCTATCGGTAAAAAATTGCCCGATAACTACTACTAGTATTAAAAATGGTAAAGAAATTGGGTCTTGGATATCAAAATATCGATGCATGTCGAAACGATTGCATGTTATTTTATAAGGAAAATGAACAGAAGACAAAGTGCACGTTTTGCAGTCATGATCGATTTAGGCCTAATAAAGAGGATGTGACTACAAAAAAGACGAATATACCTTTTAAGATTTTAAGGTATTTTCCAATTACACCTCGGCTCAAAAGATTGTACATGTCTTTAAGAACAGCTGGACATATGACTTGGCATACGAAATCTCCAACCAAATATGGAGAACTGATCCATCCCGCAGATGGGCAGGCTTGGAAAGATTTCAACTTAGCACATCCCGGGTTTGCATTGGAACCTAGAAATGTGAGGCTTGGATTGTCCACTGATGGTTTCAACCCGTTCGGCCACTCAGCTGTTCCGTACTCCTGCTGACCTGTGATTGTTACTCCATATAACTTGCCTCCTTAGATGTGTATAAAACATCCATACTTGTTTCTTTCACTCGTGATTCCTGGTCCCAAGAGTCCTGGAAAGAACCTAGATGTTTACTTGAGACCTCTTATAGACGAGTTGAAATATTATTAGAGGATGGAGTATATACTTGGGATGTTTCTACGAAAACAAATTTCAACCTTAGGACAGCAGTTATGTGGACTATAAGTGACTTTCCTGCTTATGGTATGTTTTCTGGATGGAGTACACACGGGAAGTTGGCTTGTCCATATTGTATGGATCATAAAAAGTCTTTCAATCTATCAAATGGTCGAAAGTCATGCTGGTTTGATTGTCATTGTCGTTTCTTGCCGGTAGATCACCCGTTTTGAAGAAATAGAGAAAACTTCGGGAAAGGGAAAGTAGATCATGTATGCCAGCACCGCGACTGTCAGGGACGGAGATGCGTGACCGTGTGATGAGATTGCCGGTCATTCCATTCGATAAGATTGTTGCCTTTGACATCATCGATGGGTTTGGCGTGTCTCATAATTGGGTTCGGAGAAGCATCTTTTGGGAACTGTCATATTGGTCTATAAATTTGATTCGTCATAATCTAGACGTGATGCATATTGAGAAGAATATGTTCGACAATGTGTTTAACACCGTGATAGGTGTTGCGGGCAAGACAAAAGATAATGATAAGGCACGATTGGACATAAAAGATATTTGTAAGCGTTATACTTTGACATGTCCCTTAAGACCCTTCGAGTATATCAAATGGTATGCTTGAGTGTAATAAGTTGTACATGGAGATAATGAATGACCAATAAAGAATCTACCGCTTCTAGTAAAAGAAGAGAATGTCTTATGTGATTCAATAAATGACAACCCAGTAGTCCTTGGCCAAGGCAGAATAAAATTAGAAAGGAGTTTCTAATTTGCATTATTTGGAGTTGTGCATTTAAGAATTGAAATACATATAATTAAATAAAATAAGACTTGACAATAATTATATGTCTTATATTTAATTGGGACATTGTATGGTGGAAGGATTGAATTGCACGGTAACTATTTACTCAAGGTTTTTTTATGATTGATGTTGAAATCTATATTATTTGAAAAGTCGTTGATCGCTAAGAAGGCTTATCCTTATTATAGAATAAATATTATTTATTTAAATAAATTAATAGATTAATTTATTTATTTTAATAAGATTAGAATTGTTCTAATTGATTTATTCACATTCGGTTTAATATTGAGAACCTAAAGGGTCACACCGCAAAAGAAAAAATATTTATTTAAAAAGCAAATGACATAATCGTAATAATAAGTTAAGTGTATTTAATTTAATCTATGGTTATAAAATAAATTAAATAGCTTAATATTTATTTTTTAATATTTTAAAAATATTAAATATAAATTAATAAGAGGAGTCTTATTATTATTACTTAATTTCTAAAGGAGTTTGAAAATTAATTAATAAAAATTCTCTCATATATTCTTAATATGATTAGAAGGCTAACTAATTTAAAGAGTTTAATTAATTATTCCTAATCAAATTAGGAGCCTAATTAATTAAAATAAAACTCAATTCCTTAATTGTTAAGGAATGTTGCCTACATCTATAAATAAGAGGAATCTTATTATGGGTGAGGGTTGATGTTTTTCATAACACACTTTTTTCCAAGAGTTGAGAGAGTACACATATTCTCTGGAGAGAGAAAACTAGGGTTTTGTCAAACACTCATCTTCTTGAATATTTGTTCTTCCTTGGTGGAACACCTCTAGAGGGCAAATACTTGGGTGGCTAACGTTGATCAAAGGAAAAAATCAAACCCGGAGAATTCAAGTTGAACGTGAAAAAGAATCGGAGGTGAACTCGTACATGAGGAAGCTCATTTCTACAATGTTATGAATCTGATCTCCATCACTTTTCTATTGATTGATAAGTATGCACAAAGTATGATCATGGTGATGGTTTGTATGAAAAATTTTAAATTCCTATTTTATTGCGCTTCCGCACCTTTTAAGTAATTTGATTGCATGATTACGATATACATAAACCTAACAGTGGTATTAAAGCCTAACTTTGTGCTAATTATCGATCTTGATGATTCCATGTATGTATGGTATGCGATTAGATTAGATTTTCTAGGTAAAGAAAAAAATTCTGATTTTGCTACGCGACATGACCGCGCTCCCTCCAGTTTATTCTTGAACGCGGCCACGCCCTAACCCAGAAAACGTTTCTAGGGTTGCAGCGCGGCCACACCGTGTCCAATTTCATTCTGGGCGCGGTCGCGCCTGTGATGCCCCCAAATTCTGACCGCCACTTGGTCACTCGAATTCGGTTCATCACGTGCTCAAAGTATTACCATAATAACTAAAATCACGCATTCACAATGAAAGGTCTAATTTAGAAAAATATACAATGTTTTATTATAATTATTCTCCCAAGTCTCGTAACCTACAGTGCTTAATAGATTACATAATAATATCGAATAAAGACTTATTACATAATCCTACTTAAGCTTAAACATAGTCTAAAAATAGTCTTAATACAACATAATAGACTTAAACATAAAGGGACAAGCTAATCGGTAGCCTTGCCCTTGCCCTTGTCTTTTCTAGAGATACCTCCCTGTTCCGCCTTAACTGAAAGGTCTTAAATAAGCAAGAATGAGCACAAATTACCCAACAAGTAATATACAACAATGGTAAAGAGTTTTATAACACAAGTTTGAAATATTGAAGTATCATCTCTAAGATAGTTCAGAGTTTCAGAATAATATCATGAATAATGAATATCAACAATTCTTGGAATAAGAACGATAATTCAATATAAATCAACAGATATATATATATGAATTCAAAAACTATCAAGGTATCCAATTGGATAATGATTTACACTGAGCAGTCACTAAGGATTATTGAACATCTACTAGAATTACCTATATTAAATGGATAACCCAAAAGAATCAAATACTATAGATGATCAGTTTATAATACTCTAAGTTATGCATAACACCACAGTAATAATCTACTCATGTGTTGGGATTTCCAACAACATACATTCCCCTTACCTTAAGGGTTGTTCAACTCAGTTTTCAAGATTTTTGCACCAATCAATTAGTTTGGACAGTTTTATAAACATGCATATAATCTAGCCGAATCAAATGGCATAGACACTTTCACAATATTCAAGAACAATACCAAGTTCACATGAATAATAGTTTTCTCAAGAGTTTAACATATTAGCTCAATTGAACGAATAAGTAGGATAACTTGCATTCAATGAGATAAGCTTACGATATCCGTTGAATAAAGTAATACAAGAGTTAGAATACTTGCATGATAAAAGTAGGGTTTGGATACTTGCCTTAAGCTTAGTTTATCCATGTTAAGAAATCAACACTTTTGAATCCTATTTGTAGCGTACTATATGTTCAAGATGTTCATTAGTTAACACAGTCTTTAATCAAGCTTGACATGATTCAAGTATGCACATATGGTATAAAATCAGATTATAGATTCATCATAAATCAAATACCTAGTTATTTCATAAGTAAATTAAGAATGCCCAAGGTTAATATATAATGTTGAATTCGAAATCGAATGAGCCTGGATAGAATATCCGGTGCGTTTACTACTTTTACTTATATATATATATATATATATATATATATATATATATATATATATATATATATATATATATATATATATATATATATATATATATATATACCGCTTTTATAAATATCTGCTTTACTCATTTTCATAATGTAAATATTTAATCTTTCAACCTGCGGGCTAGATTTGCTCAATCTGGCTATTTCTAACTTTAACCAGTTCATAGTGACTAAACTGGAACTGTTGAAGCTAGAAGAGTTTAGATTTACTCAAATCTAGTTCTTTTTTTAGCTTTTGCACATATTGCTTTTCCATGTGAGCCTAGGAATTATGTGATCATAGATTCAGCTCCTGAATCTAGATTCGATTCTCATGATGGACATTTTACAACTGCAGCCAGCTTATAAATTATCTACGGTGTCTGAATATCCTTAGATAGTTCTCATGCGCACAAGGAGTTTGGCACTGCTATGTATCTTATTTTCTCGAAGATGCCTTCCATCTCGAAAATAAAAGTAATCAAGCCGAATACATAATAACATGGAAGTATCAAATGCCTCAATTACTATTGAGCACAAGGGTTTGAAAAACCTGTTTTACAAAACATCACTGCTATATCTTGTTAAAATTAAACTTATATACAAAAGTCAAACCCTTTGTATATAAGTACAAACGAGGCATAACACTACTTCCAAACAACTATACATAGAACTAATTCACACACACATACACAGATAAAAGTTTTAAGGAAAAGTGGTGGTAATCGTGTTATCACAGAAGTCGGGGGGTGCCTAACACCTTCCCTCCGCTTAATCAAGCCCCCGGACCCTAACGAATTTTGATTTTTCAGACCAGTTAATAGCACCAAATCACTAGGTTTTTGTGCAAACCTTTTCTCGGTTAAGTTGATGCAACCATTTAAAAAATTAATTGGCGACTTTAATAGTCAAATCGTCGACATATACATATCGGACCTTTTCAAACTTATTTTTTTCAAACAAATCTCACCTGAAATGAGAACACAAAAAGGCAAGAACAGAAAGGGACAAATAAAAATCTCGACGTCGACAATATATTCCAATTAAAAATAAACCTTTTATCTTAACTAAAATAAATAAATAAAATTAAAATAAAAAATTTTAAATTTTGGTGTTGGGTGCTGTAATACCTGAGAATTTTCACGTATTATTAAATGAATTTATTAATAGAAATAATATTTATGTGAATATAAGTGTTATTGTTTTGTGAGTTGGTTAATTCAACTGAGTTGCACTAGATTAATGCGTATTGAGAAGTGTGGATTTGGCAATGAGAATTGTGAAATGCCTTGTGTGTCATAATGTGAAACTAGGAAATTCACTAAGCAAGTTAAAACGAGAATTAGGAAGAATAATCGTGTTGATCATGTGATTGCATGTAGTTAATGAGTACGCTCTTAGACTGGTAATATCACTCATATGGATATTAATTCATGTCGTGTAAAACGAGTGTAGTGATGAAAGTTGGCACGGGCTTGAAGCTAAACCAGTCTTGACACTGTCAGGGTACGGCGCAGCTATGCCGTCCCAGCAGTACAAACTGGCGCAGATGCGCCAGTAGTCAGTTGGAGTTGATTACTTTCTACTGTAGTACTGAATTGGGACATTAATGTTATATGTGTGACATAAATAAAACCATATGATAGGAGTATATTGCAATGAAATGAGGTACCTAGTAGCACCATGGCATCATATGAGGTTGTAATGCATTAATGAATTATTTTCTAGGTATTCTAGAATCTGAAAAAGGAGTTTAATGTATTAAATAAACATTAATATTAAATAGGGTTATAATATAGTTATGTGAGTAGTAGAGATAAATATGGAACTACCCGGACAATATTGCCTAACTGCGATGTTTTATTTCGTGTGGTTAATGTACATGGATTATATGATGTGAGTATAAAATTTATCTTTAAATTCCTAATATAGTAACAAGTGTACCTTAATATTACATTATGAGAATTAAAAGGACCAAACCAAGCTTTACATAACCAATTGGTGAGATTTTCCTCTCTTATCCCAAAATGAGTGTCACCAAGTACAATGAACAGTGACCTAAACTCTCTTTACGTAACTTTCAAGCTGCTAATCCTAAGTGATCATGGCTAGGAAGGTGGCTGGTATGGAGTGGTTAAGCAACTCTTGAATAACCTTTGTTCCATTCCATTGGACCATAGCTTTTCATCTTGTGTAACACCAATGTCCAGTCCAAACTCCTTCTTTAAATAGTAGACAAAATTCTCAGTGGTGTTGCTTGGAGTTATCTTGTAATTGCTAAGTAGGAGGTTGAGAGCATACAAGTGTTTTAAGAGCTTGAGAGTTCATTAGGAGCAAGTTCATTGTACATTGCAGAGTTATAACCTCTCTTCCTTGCTTCTATTTCATTCTCTATAAAAATGGAGTCTTGAGTCTTGAAATTCAAATTCTTAATTCTGTGAAATTGGATGTTAATGGGATTAGGTAATGTCCATATAGTTGTTATATGACCATATAAGCATGTTTAAACTAATACATGAGTGTTTAGAAACGAATTCATGAGTAATTTCTGTGTTTGGGCTAGTTTTCTGCCAACGCAAATTGTTCCTGGCTTGAACCAGTCGTGACGCAGCTGCGCTGCATTAACACTGAGGCACAGCGCAGCTGCGCCGGTCCCTGAGTTCAGTTAGAGCTTCTATTTTTAAAATCTGTCAAGTGTTAATCAATCATTATGACATATACTGGTATGCAAGCATGTGTAAGGGGTATATATAGATATATGAACCTAATGTGAGCATGTTTAGACTAGTTTAGCATAATTAACGAAAGTGTGGAGTTTAAAATAAATTTAGGAACTTAGAAATGAACTTGATATGTGTGTATGCCATGTATGTATACTGACTTTGCAAGCATGTTAGTATGACTTAGAAATGCATGAATAAACCATTAGCTTGTGTTTATGAGATTAGTAAGCAAGCATTAACATGTAGAACTAATTAGTAAGCTTTACGAGCGAAATTACGAATTTCGAACATGAATATTAACATGCTACCTTGAGGATTAGAATCTGACTTTTGTGATCGCGTTTGATGATACTCTTAGACTCACTCATGTAGCATAATATATTTATATACCATACTTGTGAATCATAATTCAAGTAAAGCACGAACGAAGCATGTTTTCAACCAAAGCGATGCAAATTTCACATATGTGTTATGAATACTCACAAGCATGCCTAATATGAGTTTTATAACTGCCTTGTATGTTTAGAGAGCAAGCATGATAGACCTTGTGGATTCATGACCTTGAATGGCCTTAACATGTTGAAATGTTTAATTTAGAGTTTTATTATGAAAGAAGGAACTTAGATTGACTTGAGAAGCATAAAAAGACCTTTAACATGACAAAATATATCATGTATGATTGTTTTGGTTAAGCCGGACAGAAACCACAAGGCAACAGCCGAGTCTAGGCTTAGCCAGAGGACGACGCAGCAGCGCCGATCCTAGGCTTACCCATGAAGCAGCTGCGCCAGTCTGAAGTCAGAACTGGGTTAGTTTTGAAATCTGATCTTTGGCAGTTAACTTGTATGGTACCTATATTGCTAGAGGTGGTTTAAAACCTACTGATATATGTATATAAGTGATGCTTAGATGATATATTGTTGTTTGCCTCGTAATAGGATGGCCCTTGGATAAAAAGGACTGCGAATAATCAACAATAACTTCTTGGACGTGGTCTAATTAACAATAATTAACCACCATATTAATTAAACAATATGAACTCAAGGTTGAGTTAAGGAAACTTGCCTTTCACGTTGATTATTGCTACACAATATACTTATCTGCGTTTGAAAGAACTATAATCACAATATTGGTCTCACAATTAGAACAAGTAATTACAACACTGATAAGTAGGTTTTATACATACTTATCTGGTATCTATTACTTGAATTAGTTGCTTAAACTTATGTTTCTTAGTTGCTTTTCATACATTTTATGTTATTTTGTAGACTATGACATAACATTGGCATGAAGAGGCAAGGGAAAGCAATTCGGACATCTTTTGGACCAAAATACACAAGTAAATGCAAGAAGAGAAGATTGAAGGACTTTTAAAACCAAGTTGGATGTATGTTCTTGGCTTAGAACTTAGAGTATACTGTAGATCTTCTTCTTAGCTTTTCGAAACATCTTGAATCGTCCCAATCGGAGTTCGGATGTGAGAGTTATGACCTTTTTATTAACGAAGATCAAAGTTAAGAGTTCTAATACTTGCAATTTACACAACATCTACTTCAAGCTCAATTTCGACCTTGATCCAATCCGAATCTGTCAATTCTCAAAGAATGAAAGTTGTAGAGCTCGTCGATATCTTTAATTTGATAGGTGGTAGGCCTCGTAACTCCTCCCAGATCAAAAGTTATGACCATTTTCCCAAATGACGTCAGAGCAGAAAAGTGACCCCCGCTGGGGCGGGCTTTCCCTTCACAAAATGCCCGTCAGGGCGGGCATACCAGCTGCAAATCAGAACCCTAGCCCGCCGGGGCGGGGGTACGCGCAAAAAAAGACGTTTTTTGGCCAAATTTGAGTTCGGGAAGGATTGTTTCGATCTGATTGACTCAAGGACTTCCAAGAGGACTTAAAGGCATATGAAGAGGCTTATAAATAGAGGAGAATCACAAGGATTAGTGGAGAGATTAGAGAGTTTTAAGGGATTCTATTAGATTAGATTAGAGTAGATTAGGACCAAAACATTAGTTCTTGTTAGATTTGGAGATTGAAGCAACTTGGAGACCATTAAAAATTCAAAGTAAAAGCAAGGAGAGAGCATCAAATCTACAGACAATAGATTTTATCTTCTCATCTTCTTCTATCTTTATCTTTTAATGTGTATTCAATTGTGGATTCTTAGTTTTAATTCAATAATTATGAATTAATTCTTTGTTTGAGATTACTATGGATCTTATTGTGTAGTTTACTTTGATATGCTTCTTTGTTAGTCTTATTAGCTATATTTGGATTGTCTATTATGTTTGGACTTAATTGTTTAATTGCCTAGCTAACAATTACCGTGATAATCTATATGAACTTGAGAGATGAAATATAGATTTAGATCTGATCATGATAGCATATGTTTGTGATTTCTGCATAGATGAAATTCATGATTCGTATTTAGGATAGAGATATGCCTTTACGCCATATGTAGTCTAATAAGAACTTGTGCTTAAATCATTTTTAATTATAATTCACATAGAGATATAGTGGGTTAGTTAATTAGGGTGTTCAAATTGATTCTATCATCTGTGGATTTGATTTGATATGAGTATGGTGCATTGAGAGATGGCCATATTTTACTTTCGTGTTCTTGATTAACAATCCAGTATAAATAATTTGGCTTAACAGGAAATGTGTTGATTTAAATGAAACAATAAGTAAAATTATAATCTCAAGTCTTCAATATCTTGTTTCATTCTAGGGATAGTTAGTAATAGTTTATTTAATTATTTTAAATTAAATATTAAATCATTTGTTCAAATAAGATTAAATTGGTTATAGGTTAGTACTTGGTAATTCATGTTAATTAATTCTCTGTGGGAACGATACTCAACTCATCACTTATATTACTTGTTGACCACGTATACTTGCGTGTTGTGCGTAATTAGAAATTATCCAACCAGTTTTTGGCGCCGTTGCCCAACAATATCGGTCTCATAATTAGAACAAGTAATTACAACACTCAATACTATAATTTAAAGTCAATACTTCTCCTAGTCACATTACCACATAGTCACATCAGTGTTTATAACTTATATAAACACTTATCAAGTCTAACTAGTTCAGTCTGGTTGGACTTCGGTCTATTCTTGGTGTTCTAGTCACCATATCCAATAATTAACACATTTATTGTCACTTAAACTCGGTCTCAAAACTTCAATATTATTTTAGATAAGTCATATATCATTTATAATATTTTTCAGAAGCTTTTAACAATTTATAAACAATTATAGTAATTATTAATAATTTTTCAAACACCGTAATAATTTTTAAATGATTTAAATATCAAATTAATTTCATCATCATTAATATTTAATAATATTAAAATATTAATGACATACTAGTCAAACTATTAAAGTTATTTATAATAACTTAAAATATTTTTAAATCATCAATATTCTACTTAAATGACTTTTAAAATAATTAAAATCATTTTTAAACCATCTCCATTAATATTTAAATAGTAATAAAATTATCATCAAAATATTAAAAGTTATTAATTATAACTTAAAATATTTTTAAATCATTTTTCTCATTTTTTAAATTATTTTTAAATCAATAAAATTATTTTTAATTCATTTATTTAATATAATAATTGAATAAATCTAATATCATTAATATTAATTTATTAATGAGAATTCTCTAAAAATATTGAAAATTATACTTTATAATTCAAAATATTTTCTAACACTTCATTCTCATTTAAAATGATTTTTTTAAATCAATAAAATTATTTTTAACTTATTTATTTAATTTAATAATTAAATAAATCTAATATCATTAATATTAAATTATTGATGAAAATCCTCTAAAATATTAAAAGATACATTTTATAACTCAAAATATTTTTAAATATTTTATTCTTATTTAAAATGATTTTTATAATATTAAAATCATTTTTTTCTAATTTATTTAATACACTAATTAAATAAATTAAATATCATTAATATTCAAATAATTATAAATATTAATGAAAAATATCCCATATAATTAAAAATATTTTTCAGAATTTAAAATAATTTTTAAAATCATTTTTGTAATTTTTAGAATTTATTTTCTATCTTTAATTAATTTCTGAAAATTCAGAAATTAAAATAATTAAAACTGTCGCTATAGGCTATAGCGACAGTAACCGTCGCTGTTGGTATTCTTGAGCCTCAAGAACACTGTCAGTCCCGTGTTCAAGGCTACTACTTTGACCACGTTTAATTTTCTGCCTATCTTGTTTCTGTCCAATCTAAAACTCAGATCTTGTAGTATACATGTAGTACTACAATTAACACCAACAATCTAGGTCATATCACACAACACGATGAAGATCCAACCCTTCAAACTTGTTGTCAGACCAAATTTGGGTTTTCTGGGTAACCCAGAAACCCAGACAGTGCCGACTAGACACTTTCAAGCTCGATTAAGTTTATGTTCTGGCCATCAAATGGTTAGGTTTATGGTCCAAACATGTAGTACATATGTCAAGGAAGAACTACCTATCATGATTTCAGTTCCACAATATCAATATCACCAGATACAACTCGGTCAAAAGATGTCAGAACACAAGTTCATCCGATTTTTGGGTTTTCCAAAAACGGTAAATCAGTGCGAGTGGCCTACTTTGACCACCCATTACTTCGATTCTGTTGACTGTTTACATGATCTAAAGCCATGGGTCTAAAGTCCATATAACAGGCTACGAACTGGATACAAACAGATCACCAAAACAATTAAACACTGACATTTCAAGGCGTTACAAAAACTTGTCAGACGCTGGTTTAGCATTTCTAGGTTACCCAGAATTCATCTGGTCATGCCCGGTCAACGGGTTTTGACCAAGAATATCTTGAAATCTGTACATGGAATAGCTTTGATTCCACTTCCAGATTACAGTCCTTATACCAAACTACAGATCCAAAACATAAAACAACTAAAATCAACAACAGAGAAGAATCTATGGACTCTGACATTAGCTTGTCAGACCACTTTGAATGTTCTTGAGCAGTTTTTGAAAAACATCTTTTTAAAGCATTTTGATGCTATGGATCTATGTTAGATCATCATAAAACATCATATACACTTATATAAACACAAAAACACGAGCTTTGACTAAACATACAAGATCAAAATGAAACTTAGGGTTTATACCTTCTCTTGAATAAGCTTAGATCTTGGCTCTTCTCTACTGATTTTAGTGTGTTAGGATGTTTTCTAGGGACTGAAATACTTGTGTATTTCATAACTAAGGAGAGAGAAGGAGTTGGTGGAGAGTTGGATAGCAAATGCACAAAATTTGTGAACTTTCTCTCTCTTTAATCCTTTAAACATAGATACAATGTATGTATAAGTTGCTAGGTGTCAAGTTGGATTAGTTATGGCTGAGATTTGAGTCACCAAGTCAACATTAGTAGGTCACCAACTCTTGATTTGGAAAGATTTACAAGTTACCTAATAAAAATCCAAAAAAGGGCATTTTGGTCGATATACATGAAATTTTAATGGCATGAAGGTAATTGTCCAAACCCTTAGGGTTTAACCCTAAGGTTCTAAACCTTAGGTTTTATACCCTTAGTTTTCTAAAATTTTCTAAATTAGGGTTTTAAAATAAAAAATTAGAATTTCAAAAATATAATTAGGGTTTTAAATAGAAATTAATATTTTTAAAGTATAATTAGGGTTTCCTAATTATATTAACGTTTACTGATCACTTTAGGGCTTACTAATTAGGATTAGGGTTTCCTAATTAGGGTTTAGGTTTCCTAAATTTAAAATTAGGGCTTCCCGGCTTTCGATTATAGTTTCTAACGGTACGTTAGGGTTTCTAATCCCTCATTAGGGTTTACTAATTTTGTACCCTACTCGATCAATCATTGATCAAAATTCTATACAGTACAAACACGTACTCATCAATATAATTATTTTAATTATATTTTCTATCGAATCTCTATCCGGACTTAGTGTTAGGGTTTCTAAATATGTTAAGCATAACTCTACTCTTATTTTCTTAGTTAATACACAAATTAACTACTCCTCGAGACTCGTATCACAGATACTCGTCACAAAATTGATAATCAATATTAATATTAAAAAAAATATTCAAAAAATTCGGATTATTCGAAATCCCGGGTTATCACATTCACCCCTCCTTAAAAGGATTCCGTCCTCGGAATCACCTCTTTCTTATTCTCTACAATCTTTTAAAGTTATATCATCAATTCATTTTTATCAACACAATATTATTTTGTGTCTCATATTCTAACCTGTGACTTGAATCTATAAAAGAAAACAATTCACAGTAATATCTACTCATAATACTCGAGTAATAATATTTCTAAACGAAATCGTTATCTGCTGCTACCTCCTGAGCAGCCACTGCATTTTGCACCGTCATGTTGAATGCACGGGCCGATGGTCTTCCTGGCTGAGCAGGTCCTTGAATCGCCAAGGTTCCACTACCGGGTCCCTTGTTGCCACTTTCCTTCTCCGCATTTCTCTTTGGACAGTTCCGAATCAGATGATTAGTCGATCCGCACGCAAAGCAACCTTGTATCTTTTTCGGATTGGGACAATTGGGCGACATGTGCCCCTCTTGTCCACAGTTTTAACAAACTCCCTTCTTCTTCAAACATACTCCTAAATGATTCTTTCCACATGTAACACATGGCTCCCCTCCTTTCTTATTCCCTTCTGTCTTGTTACCCGAATGGGTATTCTCACTTCACTTTCTTTTATTAGGGTTACTACCACCACTGATTCCTTCATCATTTGTCTTCTTCTTCTTCTCCTGATGAAATCGAGATGCAGCTTCGCTCCCTCCTTCAGTAATTAACGCTTTCTCCAACAAAGTTGCGAACGTATTAATCTGTAATACGGCTACTTTGTTGTATATACTCGGCTTCTATCCATTATCGAACCTTCTCACCTTCCGTAATTCTGTATCCACCTGATGAGGTGCAAATCTCGCCAACTCGTTTAATTTGGCAGCATACTCAGAAATCGACATATTCTCCTACTTCAGTTCCAAAAACTTAACTTCCATCCGAGCTTGCATACTTGAAAAAAAGTAGTTCTTAAAGAACAACTCCTTAAATCTTGTCCAAGTCACCACAGCTGTACCAACTCTCGCTTGATTAGTCTCCCACCAGTAATTGGCTTCTCCTTTCATCAGATATATTGCAAAAGCTATCTTTTGCTCTTCCGCTACTCTGGCAACAACGAATGCTTTGTCCATCTTCATCACCCAAGTTTGGGCTTCAATCGGATCCGTAGTCCCTTTGAATTTAGGCAGTCCTACCGCTTTAAAATCTTTGAAATTCGCCAATCTATCAGCTGGCTGATTTCTCGCTCTTGCTGCTGGCACTCTATTCCCCATAGCTTCGGCTATCATATTTGCAAAATTCTGCATCGTGTCAGCTTGACCTCCTTCATTATTCACTGACTGTTCTTCTCTTTGATTTCGATTCTGTCTTCTAGGCGGCATGATCTAATTTAAATAAAAATCTTACATTAATTCTCTTTCTCTACACAAATTCTTAACACAATAAGAATTCAACACATATTTCTCATATAATTGCATATTTATTCAAATAGCATAGAGTACATTTAGTACTTAACACATATTACTATCCTTTTTTTAAAAAAAATAAATTTTAGGATTAACCCACAACTTTACGCAAAAAAGTTGCAATTCTCCAACTTTACAAAAAAAGTTGTAATTTTCTATTCACACATAGCTATTATCCGTTCGTCAAACTTACCACACTTATGAGTTCAGGAACTTGCCACAATTATATGAGTGTATGAACTTATCCTAGTCAGACTTTTAGCGTCCATTCGCTGAGGGGTTCAAAACATTTCATATAATTATGAGTTATGAACTTACCATAAGTATGAGTTTTAAGAACACACAAATTAATTTTAATCTTATATTCATATAGAAAATAAAGATTTCATTCATACTAACATATATATTTACATATGTTCACACATTGTTCTCGATATTACAACCATTAATATCATATTCTACTACCAAAAGATACTACTGCTTATATCTAAGTTGTCTACCATCCACTCCCTTCACTAATTTTCTTCTTGCTGGGACACTTGTTGAATTCGTGACCTGTTCTTCCACATGAGAAACACTTCCTCATATTCGGCTTAGGACAATGTAGGGAAATATGTCCTTCCTGTTTACAGTTGAAGCACACGTTCTTCCACATCATGCATTCTCCCGCGTAAGCCTTTGCACACTTCCTACAGACTTGCTTCTTCTTCGGGCTTGAATTTTTAGAATTATCACTGTCGTTGTCCCTCTTTCTCTTATTCTTATCATTATGCTTGACTCTTCCCTCCGACGATCCACCACCTTCAGTCTTCATCCTTTCCACCTGCGCCTTCAACTCGTTCCGTTCTTCAGTAATTTCGCGTAACGCTCGCTCCGTCTTCCACAACTCCTCCAAGAGAAACACTTTACTCCAGAGTTCTTGGACTTCTGCAGATTCTTGATCTTTCTCTCTAACTTTGGTCTTATTCCCTTTCTCCACCTTAGCTTCTTCGGACTCCGCCTCCTCATCACCACTCAGATACATCTTAGGATAATCATCATGATCACTCCCCAGATTAATCATAGGTTCATCTTTTCCCACCTTCTCCACTGATTCGCTTTGCGCTAGCACCTCGGCTACTGGCATTGGTGCTACAGCCGCTAGCATCTTCGTACTCATTTCATCTTCTCCAGACATCCTACAATCAGTTAAACAACTTGATTATACTTCACCAGTACGAAATTCTCACACTATGTTTCCACATATCTCACTATCGATATGCTTCGGCAATCCCTCACTTAGTACTCTAAATGAATATTCTCTATCTCTCTTATGGTTATAATCCTAGAGTTTCCCGACCCCACTTAAGGTTTACAACCTACAGCTTTGATACCAACCTGTGGCACCCCCAAATCTGGGTTACCTGACCCCGAGTTTGGTGCTCACGATCCACAACATAAATAACATTTAACTACCCATTTAATTATAAATAGAAACATACACTTTGTTAACTGATATAGTTAATACATTACCCCAGGTTCTCTAACCTTAACATTACAAACATACCCTTTAGTTATACAAAAAGGGTTTACAAATATAACATAATAATAATGTTATTCATAACTAATTTATTACTATGCCTTTGCCTTTTTCCTTAACAGCACCTCCTGCCACTTCGTCCCTAGCTAAAAAATTTTATTTAGCAAGGGTGAGCAACAAATTTGCCCCGCAAGTTAAGATATACAATGAATGTATAAAAATCAAGAATAACAGACTATATATTTTGATAGAATAAAACCAAAGTTCGGGGAACTTTGAGATAGCTGAACAAATCATTATTTACTAACAAGTCTTCTCGCATTCTATGCAACACAATAATTTAATAATGAAAGAGTACAACTCTTTCAAAGTTTCTACGATATTCAATTGAATAAATATTTAGAAGTATTCTCCAAAGTTTAAGCTGAATGATCTTAAATGATCTTAAAATTATCTTCTCGAGTAACTATCAAAGATTTACTTTGATATACCCAAATATAGGATGGAAATATCTTCCAGAGTTATGCTGAGTGATCACAAAGGATCTAGAACTTCTCTTCTCGAGTAACTATCAAAGATATACTTTGATATACCCAGGTGTATCAGATAACCATAAAGATTAAGTCATACCATCTGCAAGTACTTAGAGCGGCCAACTCCTTGTACCCTATATTATGCATAATACTTACATGCGTGCAAAGGCCGAATATAAGACCAAATATGTTCCCTTTGTATAAAAGGTTGTTCTTCTCAATCTTAGAATCAGAATTTGATTTAACAACAAAATACTATGATTTCAATATTTAGTAACTTTCTCGATCTAGCCGAAATAATTGGCATCGATCTGTCAATAATAATTGAATTCTCTTCTCGAACCTATCAAGTTCTAATAAATGTTCGTCTAGCCAGAATAATTAGCTAAGACATATCTCAACACAATTCGACAATAGACAGTAATTATCTGTACTGTCAATAATAGCTTCTACGGATTTAATATCCAACAACAGCTATTCTACGAATATATATTTTCAGAATCATTGATTCAATTTGAATTAATAAACATGCACTAACGACAAATAATCAACAATAACTTCTTGGACGTGGTCTAATTAACAATAATTAACCACCATATTAATTAAACAATATTAACTCAAGGTTGAGTTAAGGAAACTTGTCTTTCACGTTGATTATTGCTACACAATATACTTATCTGCGTTTGAAAGACCTATAATCACAATATCGGTCTCACAATTAGAACAAGTAGTTACAACACTCAATACTGTAATTTACAATCAATACTTCTCCTAGTCACATTACCACATAGTCACATCAGTGTTTATAACTTATATAAACACTTATTAAGTCTAACTAGTTCAGTCTGGTTGGACTTCGGTCTATTCTCGGTGTTTTGGTCACCCTATCCGACAATTAACATATTTATTGTCACTTAAACTCGGTCTCAAAGCTTCAATATTATTTTAGATAAGTCATATATCATTTATAATATTTTTTGAAAACTTTTAATAATTTATAAACAATTATTGTAATTTATAATAATTTTTTAAACACTGTAATCATTTTTAAATGATTTAAATATCGAATTAAATATTAATGACATACTTGTCAAAATATTAAAGTTATTTATAATAACTTAAAATAGTTTTAAATCATCAATATTCTACTTAAATGACTTTTAAAATAATTAAAATTATTTTTAAACCATCACCATTAATATTTAAATATTAATGAAATATCATCAAAATATTAAAAGTTATTAATTATAACTTAAATTATTTTTAAATTATTTTTCTCATTTTTTAAATGATTTTTAAATCAGTAAAATCAATTTTAATTCATTTATTTAATATAATAATTAAATAAATCTAATATCATTAATATTAATTTATTAATGAGAATTCTCCAAAAATATTGAAAATTATACTTTATAATTCAAAATATTTTCTAACACTTCATTCTCATTTAAAATGATTTTTTTAAATCAATAAAATTATTTTTAACTTATTTATTTAATTTAATAATTAAATAAATCTAATATCATTAATATTAAATTATTGATGAAAATCCTCTAAAAATATTAAAAGATACATTTTATAACTCAAAATATTTTTAAATATTTTATTCTTATTTAAAATGATTTTTATAATATTAAAATCATTTTTTTCTAATTTATTTAATACACTAATTAAATAAATTAAATATCATTAATATTCAAATAATTATAAATATTAATGAAAAATATCCCATATAATTAAAAATATTTTTCAGAATTTAAAATAATTTTTAAAATCATTTTTGTAATTTTTAGAATTTATTTTCTATTTTTAATTAATTTCTGAAAATTCAGAAATTAAAATAATTAAAACTGTCGCTATAGGCTATAGCGACAGTAACTGTCGCTGTTGGTATTCTTGAGCCTCAAGAACACTGTCAGTCCCGTGTTCAAGGCTACTACTTTGACCACGTTTAATTTTCTGCCTATCTTGTTTCTGTCCAATCTAAAACTCAGATCTTGTAGTATACATGTAGTACTACAATTAACACCAATAATCTAGGTCATATCACACAACACGATGAAGATCCAGCCCCTCAAACTTGTTGTCAGACCAAATTTGGATTTTCTGGGTAACCCAGAAACCCAGACAGTGCTGACTAGACACTTTCAAGCTCGATTAAGTTTATGTTCTGGCCATCAAATGGTTAGGTTTATGGTCCAAACATGTAGTACATATGTCAAGGAAGAACTACCTATCATGATTTCAGTTCCACAATATCAATATCACCAGATACAGCTTGGTCAAAGGATGTCAGAACACAAGTTCATCCGATTTTTGGGTTTTCCAAAAACGGTAAATCAGTGCGAGTGGCCTACTTTGACCACCCATTACTTCGATTCTGTTGACTGTTTACATGATCTAAAGCCATGGGTCTAAAGTCCATATAACAGGCTACGAACTGGATACAAACAGATCACCAAAACAATTAAACACTGACATTTCAAGGCGTTACAAAAACTTGTCAGACGCTGGGTTAGCATTTCTAGGTTACCCAGCATTCATCTGGTCATGCCCGGTCAACGGATTTTGACCAAGAATATCTTGAAATCTGTACATGAAATAGCTTTGATTCCACTTCCAGATTACAGTCCTTATACCAAACTACAGATCCAAAACATAAAACAACTAGAATCAACAACAGAGAAGAATCTATGGACTCTGACATTAGCTTGTCAGGCCACTTTGAGTGTTCTTGAGCAGTTTTTGAAAAACATCTTTTTAAAGCATTTTGATGCTATGGATCTATGTTAGATCATCATAGATCATCATAAAACATCATATACACTTATATAAACACAAAAACACGAACTTTGACTAAGCATACAAGATCAAAATGAAAATTAGGGTTTATACCTTCTCTTGAATAAGCTTAGATCTTGGCTCTTCTTCACTGATTTTGGTGTGTTAAGAAGTTATCTAGGGACTGAAATACTTGTGTATTTCGTGGCTAAGGAGAGAGAAGGAGTTGGTGGAGAGTTGGATAGCAAGTGTGCAAAATTTTGTGAACTTTCTCTCTCTTTAATCCTTTAAACATAGATACAATGTATGTATAAGTTGCTAGGTGTCAAGTTGGATTAGTTATGGCTGAGATTTGAGTCACCAAGTCAACATTAGTAGGTCACCAACTCTTGATTTGGAAAGATTTACAAGTTACCTAATAAAAATCCAAAAAAGGGCATTTTGGTCGATATACATGAAATTTTAATGGCATGAAGGTAATTGTCCAAAACCTTAGGGTTTAACCCTAAGGTTCTAAACCTTAGGTTTTACACCCTTAGTTTTCTAAAATTTTCTATATTAGGATTTTAAAATAAAAAATTAGAATTTCAAAAATATAATTAGGGTTTTAAATAGAAATTAATATTTCTAAAGTATAATTAGGGTTTCCTAATTATATTAACGTCTACTGATCACTTTAGGGCTTACTAATTAGGATTAGGGTTTCCTAATTAGGGTTTAGGTTTCCCGAATTTAAAGTTAGGGCTTCCCGGCTTTCTATTATAGTTTCTAACGGTACGTAAGGGTTTTTAATCCCTCATTAGGGTTTACTAATTTTGTACCCTACTCGATCAATCATTGATCAAAATTCTATGCAGTACAAACACGTACTCATCAATATAATTATTTTAGTTATATTTTCTATCGAATCTCTATCCGGACTTAGGGTTAGGGTTTCTAAATATGTTAAGCACAACTCTACTCTTATTTTCTTAGTTAATACACAAATTAACTACTCCTCGAGACTCGTATCACAGATACTCGTCACAAAATTTATAATGAATATTAATATTAAATAAAAAAAAATTATTCAAAAAATTTCAAATTATTCGAAATCCCAGGTTATCACAGTCCCATCTGATTCTCTAGATTCTTGATGGCTATTTCTTGTGATTTCATTGCCATTGCTTGATTTTTCATGGCTACCTCGTTGCTTGTTATATACTTTGATAGCAACTCCTCTAAATCTGATTTCCTCTCTTGACGTTGTATTGGTTGTTGTTGATTCTGAAATCCTGGGGGATACGATGGTCGTATAGCTTGCTGATTCTGATTATTATTCCACGACAAATTCGGATGATTCCTACTCCCCTGATTATATGCATTCTGGTACGTATTCTGTGGAATCCTGTTGTAGCTACTAAGAAATTGTACTGATTCTGGGTTGATTGCGCATTGATCTGTAGGATGTTCACCCGCGCACAATTCACAAATAACTGCAACTTGATGTGTCTATCCCCTTGACCAAACGTCAAACTTTATAGAGAGTTCTGAAAACTGTGCTGTTATTGCCATCACTTCATCTACCTCTAACACTCCAGCAACTGTAGGTTATGTCATTCTTGTTGTGGGCCACTGGTAGTTGTTAGCAGCCATTATCTCTATCAACTGATATGCCTCCTCATAGTTCTTTGCCATAAAAGCTCCCCCCGACGCTGCATCAATACTGGTCCTGAGATTGCCATGTAGTCCGTTGTAAAATGTGTTCATCTGCAACCACTTAGGCAATCCGTGATGTGGGCATTTTCTGAGCAATTCTTTTTATCTCTCCCATGCCTCATACAATGACTCCCCATGTTGCTGATCAAACATGGAAATCTCGTTCCTCATCTTTGCAGTCTTCGCTGGCGGGAAGAATTTAGCTAGAAATTTCTGAGCCAGGTCATCCCATGTTGTTATTGAGCCCGCTGGTAGAGAGTGTAACCAACTCTCCGCCTTGTCCCGCAGAGTGAATGGGAACAAGCGAAGTCTAACCGCTTCATCTAACACCCTATTGTACTTGAACGTGTCGCATATTTCCAGAAAGCTGATCAAATGCTCGTTAGGATCATCATTTGCAAGTCCCCCAAACTGAACCGAGTTCTGGATCATCTGGATAGTCCCAGGCTTAATCTCGAATGTATTCGCAGCTATAGCAGGCCTGGTGATACTCGACTGTAGCTCAGTCACCTTGGGTGTCGCAAAGTCCCTCAATGCTTTCTGGTATTCGGCAGCCATTGCTTCTTCTTTTTCAGAATTTTCGAAGTCATCCCTTATTTCCTTAATCCACTTACTAAGCCTTTGAAAGCGTCTTTCAATGTCGTCCTCAAAAGGAAGCAAGTCTGGATTTTTGGACCGAGTTTGTATAAACCAACTTCAAAAACCTGAAATAAGATGAACAAAATAAAAATAAACATGTTTAAGTAAAATTGGACTAATTAAACTAATATTGCAAAATATTAAAATCTATACTAAAGTCCCCGGCAACGGCGCCAAAAACTTGTTGAATAAAATCTAATTACGCACAACACGCAAGTATACGTGGTCAACAAGTAATATAATAGTAAGTAGAGTATCGCTCCCTCAGAGACTTAGCAAGAAATTAACTTCACAATTACCAATTTCCTATTAATCCTAATTTTATTAAACCAATCAAATTCCAGTTTATAAGTAAAAATAATAAAGCTATTAAAATCAAAGAAAACCCCACAAACCCTAAAAACTGAATTTTCAAACAAATATTGGAAAATTAGGCTTACAACTTCACTCTAAGCATCACTCTGATTATCATACCTTATTCCAGTTTAACCCATTATCCCAATTTATTAATCAAGAACATGTATGTAGCACTAGCCACCTCTCGATGTACTAATACCGTATTAACTCAAATCCACAATTAAGATAAAATTAAGTTAAACACCTTAATTAACTAACTCACTATATCTCTATGTGAATTACAATTAAAGAAGGTTTAAGTTCAAGTTCTTTAGATGATTACATGCGATGTCAAGCATATCTTTACCCTAACATCCATCAAGATTCTGTTCATTTACAAAATTCAAGAACACATGCTATATTAATTAAGTCTAGATTCGTATTTCATCTCTCGAATTCATACAAGTCCACATAAAATTGTTGATCAGGCAATTCATAAATTCAAGCTCAAATTAATATAGATAAACTGAATAATAGCTTATTAAACTGAAAACCAAGATTACATAATCATCGTTCCACTTAAAGATCCATTATAAGCCTAATAAGTAATTTAGTTCATAACTGATGAATTAAATACTGAATAAATAAAAGAAAACATCATCCCAATTACACAATTTGAAATTAAAGGAGAATAGTAATACACCATCCTTCTCACCCTTCAAATATGCAATCTTCGTGAAATTACTCTCCTTCTTCGTTCCTCCAAGCTTTTGCCCTTTTATCTCGTTCTTGAAGTGTGTCTGAATGTCCCTAAATTTTCGTCCTACAACTGGCATAAATTGCCTCACCTCAGCTTCATACCACCAATCCTAATCCAACTCTAACTCATCACATAGAAAGTCTAATAGAAATCCAAATCCTTTTCAAAACCAAACAAGTCATTAGTCAAAGACTCCCAAAAGCATGAAATAACCTCCGTAACACGCTCCTTTTATAAGCATATTACATGAAGAATTTATAGCTCCCAACAATGCCCATCTCCCAGCATATAACGAATCTGCCCAGATCCTATCCCGTAACGGAGCGCCCCGCGCCATGATTTGCTCTCAGATAGCGCGGCCCGCGCTACTTAGCCAGTGACAATCCCACACACTAGCGCGCCCCGTGCTAGTTTACTCAGCAACACGGCACGCCCCGCGCTGGTCAGGTGGAATGTCCATAATTGCTTGAAAATCCTGCCATGCTAGTATCTTGATAAGCTTACTGATTATCCTACAATAAGCATAAAACCCATTAAACGTAACATGAAGTGATCAAAAACTAACAATATAACAAGCTAAATGAATATAAATCATAGGTTAAAAACCTACTCATCATCGGGCTTGCCTCAGCGGGTGTAGATCCATCTTATAAGTACTCCTTGATGTGCTGATACCAAAGATGCTGGATGGGAGGTAGCTCATCCGATACTTCTCCAACATAGTTCCCATAGGCTGGTGCCTTGTGCAGGGTAAATGTGATGCTTGGCATGTGTTCCTTGTCAGGTATGTGAATCAAGGAGGCCAAAGTTGCTAGTGCATCTGCAAAGTCATTCTTGTTACGAAGAATGTGTAGAAATGAGATCTCTTCAAACTTCGAAGCCATCTGTAAAACTTGTCGATGGTAAGGCAGTAAATGTAGCCCTTTGGTTTAATAGATTCCCGTAGATTATTTGACTACCAACTCCGAATCCCTAAAGGCAGTTAACCGCCTGATGCCCATTGAACGGGCAAGTTTTAGCCCCATGAGACAGTCTTCATACTCAGCTGTGTTGTTGGTGCTGACAAACTATAATTTGACGGCAACGGGATACTGCTCCCCCTTACCGGATACTAGAACGGCTCCAGCTCCAGAACCTTCCATATTAACAGCTCCATCGAAATATATTTTCCATGTATGGCATGTATCGTATTGATGGTGTTGCTGAATTGTCATTACCCCTTCATCGGGGAAGTAGGTTTCCAAGGGTTTGAAGTCCCCTGAATGTGCGGTGGCCAGTTGATCCGTGATTCCTTGACCTTTGATAGACTTTTGAGTCACGTAGACAATGTCAAATTATTGTAGGATCAACTGCCATCTGGATAGCCGACAATTTAACATGGGTTTATTAAACATGTACTTGAGAGGATCCACACGGGATATAGGATGGGTTGTGTGACCATGGAGGTAATGTTGTAACCTCATGGAAGCCCATGCTAAAGCACAACAAGTCTTCTCAATCAGAGTGTACTTGTGTTCACTACTGCTAAATCTTTTGCAGAGGTAGTAGATAGCTCGCTCTTGGCCTCTATCATCTTTCTGTCCCAGCATACAGCCCATGGCATTGTCACTTATGGACAGGTACATGAACAGGGGAACACCATCCCTGGGTGGTACCAAAATGGGAGCTTTGACTAGCTGCTCTTTGATTGTAAGGAAGGCTTTTTGACACTCATCGTTCCATTTCATGGAGGAGTTTTTCCTTAATATCTTGAAGATGGGCTCACAAGTTGCTGTGAGTTGAGAAATAAACCTGCTAATGAAGTTGATTCTTCCCAAAAATTCCCGTATTTCCTTCTCTGTCTGAGGAGTGGGCATTTCTGTGATGGCCTAGATTTTGGTGGGATCCAACTCAGTCCCTTTGTGGCTGACTAGGAATCCTAGCAACTTGCCTGATTTAACGCCAAAGGTGCACTTGGCAGGATTCAACTTCAAGTTGTACTTACGCAACCTGTTGAAGAGCTTTCTGAGATGGTCTAAGTGGTCTTCTTCCCTTCGGGACTTGACAATGATGTCATCCACGTAGATCTCTATCTCTTTGTGCATTAAGTCATGGAAAAGAGCCATCATAGCTCGCTGATAGGTGGCTTCAGCATTGATGAGGCTGAATGACAACCGTCTATAGCAAAAGGTTCCCCAAGGCTTGATGAAAGAAATTTTTTCACGATCCTCCTCAGCAACCATAGTTTGATGGTACCCCGCAAAGCAATCAGCGAAGGAGTACATAACATATTAAGCAGTATTGTTAATGAGAATGTGGATAAATGGCATGAGAAAGCTATCTTTAAGGCAAGCTTTGTTCAGATCCCGATAATCCACACAAACTCGCACCTTTCCTCCAAGTTTAGGTACGGGAACTATGTTGGATATCCACTCAGGATATGTGGACACCATGATAATGCCAACTTGAAATTGTTTCATAATTTCTTCATTCACCTTTAAACTCCACTCAGGTTTCAATCACCTGAGCTTCTGCTTGGCTAACTTGAATCCCTCTTTAATGGGAAGGCGATGAAGAACAATGTTAATGGACAAACCCACCATGTCTTTATGAGATCATGTAAACACATCCTAGAATTGGGTTAGTAGAGTAACCATGTCATACCTCTGGTTTGGAGTAAGGTCTGAACCAATCTGGATTAACTTAGGGCTTTCTAAGGTTCCGAGATTGAAGGAAGTGGTTTGATCAAGGTTGGGTTTAGGTTTGTCTTCGACCCATTCTTTGATCTCCTGAGGCACCTCAATGTCCTCGTATATTTCCATCAAGGCTGAATCCAACTTTTCATCAAAGTTGCAATCCTTGTGGAGAAGAGACATCTTATCAGCAAGTACAGGCACAACTAAGTTCAGAGTCCTGAAATAAAATATGCTTTCACTTAGTATATATGAAATTATTTAATCATACAAAGTGTTAGCATGTACTGACAAAACAACTGCTAATACTATACAAAAAAGTAAGCAGTTATGATATTTATAGGGCATAAAGAGTTCCTGCCCGTTTTACCCTCGTCGACTAATGCAAAGAGTGCTGCTCCAATTGTCGATGGCAAAGTCCGGGTGGACTGCAGTGATGGAGGGGCTGTCATCGTCCTCCTTTTCCTGAATGATGACCATTATGTGTGACGCCCCCAAATCCGGGTTCCCTAACCTCGGGTTTGGTGCTCACGATCCATCATATATATCACATCTAACTGCTCATTCGTTAATGAAAAACATCATTCATAATATTCTTTAATACAACTTATAACAATATCCCAGGTTAACTAACATTGACATAACTTACATACCCTTATATAATCAAAAGGTTTACATAATTAATTACATAATAAAACATAACCATTAAAAGTTGACACTAACTACTCCTGAGCCTTGCCTTTTCCTTTGTTCCTATTAGAACCTTCTGCTACATCGGCATTAACTGAAATATTTTATTTAAGAAAGAGTGAGCAACGAGTTTGCCCAACAAGTTAAAATATACAATAAATGATATATATCATGAATAGAAGAGTCTAGCTTCTTTAGAACTTTAACAATAATCAAAAGATTTCGAAGTAGCTGAATAATAATTCAATCTCAATAATAAAACTTTCTCTCATTTCATACTGAATAACATATCAAAGATGAAAGAGTAAAATTCTTTCAAAGATTTAATAATATTCAATTGAATAATAAGAATTAACAATACTGCAACAATATTCAATAAAGTGGGATATACCCAGATTTCATGCTGAGTGATCACAAAAGGATCATGAACTACTAGAGGAATCATTTAGTTATTAAAACTAAATTATTCCACAAGAATATAAATTAGTTATAAAAACTAAACTATACTCTTCTGCAAATACCTGGAGTGGCCAACTCCTTTGTACCCTATATTATGTATAATACTCAATAATAGCGCATAGGTCGATTTACGACATTAAAATTTGTTCATCTCAGTCTTACATCACGAGTCCGTACCACATCAATATGGTTTGGATTACTTTCAAAGAAATACTATGATTTCAATAATTAATAACAATACTAATCTAGCCGAAATCAATGGCATAGATCTTCCAATAACAATTCAGTTCATAATAAATAGAACATTTCATGATTTCACAAATATTAGTCTTGCCAAAACAATTAGCTGAGACATGATTTATAAATAGTTCAAATAATAGAACAAGAATCAATTGCACTACGTGCGAATTACAATAATCATTATAGATGTGAATAACTATCAATAATTATTCACTACCATGCTTGAAAAATAGTAACTCAAGTTGAGTTAGGAAACTTGCCTGATTCGTTGACTACTGCTACGCAATTTAAGTTAACTTATTTTGTAAGACCTATCATTGATAAAATCGATCTCTTAATTAGCATCACATATCTTACTCATAGCAATTTAACATGAAATCACATAACCAATCATTAGTGAGTACACTATACTATCTTAGACTTAACACTTACTCGTTCATTTATAAGTTCGTAATATAACTTGACAAACTATTTATGCACTCAGTAGACTTAATATATCATTTCAGTTTCTATTTCAGCAAGCTAAAACAAAACTGACTTCACTTCCTGACATTTCAGTTTCCCTTTTCAGCAACCTAAAATGTTCATTTCGGGAAGCTGAAATACACTATTCACGAAAATATGAAATTAGCTTATTTGTTTCTAATCTTTTAGCCAATCATATATACATATATTTCATACACAAAAAGTATTTTTCTGGAATTTTTCAACTCCCTCAAGTATTTTTCAAAAATCAATTACTAGTTAATTCCTTAAGAAATTAGTTACCTCGTACTTAACTCCAAAAATGTCTAACTCTTGGCAGAATCTTACACATGTTAACGTGAGCTTACAGTTTAAATTTCAAGGCCATCGGAGTTATACAACTCTGGTTATAGCGATTTTCGTCGAGAAAATGCAAAAATTGAAATAGTCATAACTTGCTCATTTTAAGTCGGAATGAGCTCATTTTTGGACACAACCTACTTTATCCCATATATTTTCATCCCTCAAAAGGCCGGATTTTATTTCATTAAATAAGTGGCCAAAACAGCCCTTCCAATATTTTGGACATCAGCTTTTTAAGCATTTTCTTATTTTTCATCCTTTACCAAAATCATTCTACACGAAAATCTACAAATCCTTTTTCAGTGATTCCACTTGGATATATTAGAAGACTCATATATCTAACTCCAAAAATTGACCACACTCAAAAATTCAAAGTAGAATGAGAGATGTGGTCATTTCCATATCATACTTTGTTTTCTCAAAAATTTGTTTTTCAACATTTCGTGACTTTTAAGAAAACTTCTATATTTTCACATAAAATCAACATAGTTCAACATAATACTTAAAATAACTCATATACTCATGGATCTAACATGATCCATGGTTTAATTTACCAAATAATCAACAAACACAAGATCAAACACAACAAAAGCAAAGAAAAATTTTATTTTCAATCTTTTGAAAAACCTAACTCATATTTCTTAGTTTAGCTTCAACTTTTGAACTACAAAAGAGTTTGATCTAAACATAAAACACTTTTAAACACCAAGATCTAAGGTTTTAAATCTCAAGATCATAATTTTACAAAAATCAAAAATCAAATCATCACAAAGAAAAATTAAACTATAAAAGTAGGGATTTCTTATACCTTCTCTTGATTCCTCTTCTTCTTCTTTCTAATACCTAGATTATGGAACTTGAAAACTTACAAAACTCTCCCTCTCTCTCTTCTTCTCTCTTGACCGAAATCCCTCTTTGCTCTCTCTCTCTCTCTTTGTTTTGTTCTTAGCTCTCTAGGAGTTAAAAGTAAAGAAAAACTTTTACTAGATAATTAAATGAAGTATTTATAATGGGGAAAAATATAATATATGTATGTATATAATCTTCCAAGATCTCTCATTCTTCTCTCTCTTAGTCATTGGTGGTTGCTTGTAGCCTTAGCAAAATGTTGCTTGCAAGATTGGTTATAAGTGTTGGTTTAATAGAAACTGACACATGTGAAGAGTTGGTGTGAGTTAGTAAAATAAAATCATTACACCACATCCTTGACTTTTCTCTCTCTCTCTCTCATATAAATTGTTTCTTGCAAGATTAACTAAATGTGTTGTTTCCATTAAATGGATGACACCTAATCCAAGTTGTTCACCCACTAAAGTAGGATAATCATTACATCACATGCTTCCTTTTCTCTCCCTAAGATGTCTGGCCATGTGGCTAAATTTTTGTCCAAGTTTGATTTCCTTTTATGCTTATATAATGACAATAATACCCCTCCTTAAGTGGATTTTAATTGGGCCAAGCTTGGGCTCCCTTTTTATTTCTTTTTGGGCTTGCACTTTCTTATTCCTTTGCCTACTAATTAAAATAAGCATGGGCTCCTCTACCAAATAAATTGGGTCATCACTAAACTTGCCCTTTGTATTAAATATTGGGCTAACTCAATAATTTAATTGCTATTAAATCAAATAGCCACAAGCCTCATGCTCAAATAAACACTTGGGCCACAAATAAATTCTTTGGGCCTTAATATCATATTAGTCCCATATTTTAATCTTGATCACACCCTAATCATTTAGTTAGGGTCTCCTTACACACATTAGTAATTTAATTCCTTACTCACATATCTTTAATTTTCATAAGCCAATTAGACTTGCTATTCTTAGGTTATAAAATTAATTAATAGAGACGTATAAAATAAATCTCTAAGGATTAGTATATGTTTTTATATACTATCATTCTCTTAAATCATAACCCATTAGGTTATTTAATTATAATACCTAACATATGTATTAGGTTACATAACTTTATTCTTCATCTCTTTATAAAATAAATGTACACACATTATAAAATACATATTTACGCAATCACGTACTTAATTCACATATGTCCTAACATATTTCTCCTAGTTTATTAACTTATTATCACAAATTGACTTAATAAGTTATAAAAACATACATACTCATATCAATAATCAATTACTTAAGGATTGCAAATCCTTTTAATTTAGTAATCAAGGTTAACATTCAAGCTATGTTAATTTCTTACATAACTTTCATTACTCTTCCTTGAAAATGATTAAGTATACTTCTTAGTTAAAAAAAAATTAACTATCTAGCTTAATTATCATATACACTTATATGATTCAAATACTTTCATCAAAAAAAAATTATTCAAAAATTTTAAATTATGTGAAATTCAGGGTTCTCACATTATGTTTGGACAATCATCGTTTGGGGTGTATCTGTTTGTATGTTCATCATGGACAATGATGTGTATGCCTGACATCATTCTGACAATGTCTTGTTTAATTCTCCGTTCCTCTTCTTCCACTTTGGGATCTGGAACAAAGACTTCTTTCTCCTTTACCGGTATCAGCTTGGGAAATGACATAGCCATTACGTTGGCTGGCACCTTTATCAGAGGTTGTGCGGACTTTTGATCTTTAGGTGAAGATAATTGCCATGTGGCTGAAGATGAAGGAATCTAATGATGCTTATAAGGATTCCTATGACTGGAATTGGCAGGATAGCCTAGTCCGGCTGTCCCAGTTTGACTGAAAACTTGAATTGGGTGCTTAATACCCTGATGATCTTTACCTAGCCCCCGTCCAGGCTGATGACCCAAAGACATCATTTCTTGAGCAGCCGACATTACTTCGGCAGAAATCTTGGGTTTGAGAGGTGACGCCCCAATAGGGTGGTAGTGAGTATTGCTCACCTCCAGGGCATTAAACCTGACCGGGTCAACTTCTGAATTGAAGCTGATGAGTGGTATGTCACTTTGTTTAGGACATTTCGGCACATCGTTAACCATGATTAGGCTATCATTAATGATGTATTTCAGTTGCTGATGAAGAGTGGAGGGGACGGCCCCAGCCGTATGAATCCACGGTCTTCCCAAGAGTAGGTTGTATCCTGAATCTATCTTGAACACGTGAAAAGATACACAGAATGTGTGGGGACCAATCTCGATTGGCAGCTCAATCTCTCCAACTGAATTCCAGCGGGATCCATCAAAAGCTTTAATAATCGTATGGCTGCTTCGGATCTATTTGAGATTGATGTTCATCTTTACCAGCGTAGCGTAAGGACAGATATTTAGAGACGAACCTCCATCTATTAAGACTCCAGCTATCATGTATCCGGAGGACAAAATCGCAATGTGCAACGGCTTGCAATGCCTGGTCCCTTCGGGCGGTATGTCATCATTAGTGAAAGATATCACATTGTTGTTAAAAATGTGATCAACCAAATGTTGAAATTTTTCTACATCCACTGATTTCGGCAAGTAAGCTTCTTCCAAAACCTTCAGTAAGATCTCCCTATGATCCTCGAAGGTTAAAACCAAATCCAATATTGAAATTTGATGTGGAGCTTCTCTTAAGCTTAACACCACATTGGCTTCATTATTACCCATTGTACGGAGGAACTTTTCAATTTTCTCCGTGGGAACTTTTCCCTTTGATTTGATGGTAGGCTTCATCACTCGTTGGGGAAGATACAGTGGACTTTCCTTCAACATTGCAGCAGTTATATGAGAGGTGGATCCTTCAGCTTCTCCATAATTCCATGGGACTTTTTGTAAGCTGATAACAGGATATTATGGTCTGAATGGCAAGTTTATTGGCTCTGGAGCAGCCACTTTCAAAGGATTGTCAACTCCTTTGAGTTGAATTGCTTGTATTGTGAAAGGTTTGACAATCCCATCAACCTCAGCTGATATAACTTCTACCAGTCCCTTCCATTTAGTAAGACAAGTATTCTCACTCTTAAATAGCACATTATCACCGTCTGCTAGTTGCAGGACACCGCTGTCAATTAGATTTTGAATAAGGTGGCGGAGTGCCCAACATTCTTCTGTGCTGTGATCGCGAGAATGGGAGTGCTATTGACATACTCCATCAGAATTGAAACGTCCTGAACGGGGATTAATTGGAGGCAGAAGGGAAGTGATCCTTCCATCATTGATCAATATCTGAAGTATCTCCTCCATAGGTTGGCCCAGGTATGTAAATTCCCTTCTATTAGCAAAATCCCGACGGGCTTTGGCACTTGCTCTCTTCGTCACTTTGTCATCCAGTGTTTCTTTCTCTGAAGGTGACGAGGGAGAATTCATAACAAAAGGGAGGAGACTAGCACGCTCTTGGCTGACTAATTGGCATGTGACTTGATACTGATAGGTCACCAGTTCTGCCAATTGCTCAATCTTCTTAAATAGAGCTTTCATCTTTCGTTCCATTACAAACTGGTACTTTTCATAATCCCATTTGTCAACACCGTCTTTGATGGTCTGGGATGATTCACCATTAAAATTAGAACTCTGTCCACTGCTCCAATTAATCATGTTGACCTCTTCCTCTTTGTGTTGAGGAAGAGGGTTGTCATGTACGTGAGGTTGATCTGCTTTGATGACCACGATCTCACCGTTGTCTATTAAATCTTGGATCTTGTGTTTCAAGGCCCAACAATCTTGAGTATCATGTCCAGGTGCTCCGGCATGATAAGCACATTTTTGAGCAGCATTAAAACCCCTCTCATTCGGGTTGGCTAGTGGAAGAATGTGACACCCCCAAAATTAGGTATACATCACCCATCTTGGGTCGTCAGATACATAGTACAGAATACAAATACAACTTAATAATACAACTGTCGTGTACAATATAACAAAATATAAACTGTGAGTTTGAATACAAATATTATCTTCTAGAGAGTATTCATACTCAAAAGGAGTCCTCATTACATTTATTAACACACCATTACATAGAATAGTGAGGACTACTAACTAATACTATTCTTCGGACCATCACTCCGTTCCCCGACTTGCCCCAGCTACGTTCTCATTTCCTGAAGAGAACAGTGAAAGAAAGGGTGAGCTCAACTAGCCCAGTAAGAAATATTATGACTAAGATAATGCAGAATAAATTATCATTAGCCTTCAACAATGTTAAACTGATAAAATATAATAGACATCAAGTTTAACTGTAACGGAACAAGCAATCCATTAAAAGAGTCAAGTAGAAAATAAACTCTACTATCTTTTATGATTTAAAAAGTTTTTCAACACTGTGATCGCTGGGACTCAGCTTAATAAAATAATCCACATCATCGAATCACCCCTGCACTACGGCCAAGGATATTCGTATATTCATTAATGGTCATGATCATGTCAACAACTGTCCATCAATGCACTACGGGCCAATGAGGACTTTTACCACATCATTTGTAACATTACGGTCATGATTATACCGAATAATCCCTGGTCATAATCATACCAAGTCCATCTATGCACTACATGCCACAGATGACTTTCAACATTTTATAAACATGAGGATGATGACAATGATATAAGAATTCAATAAAACAAGTTCAAGAATTAATTTATCCAGGAATTAACAACGTCCAAATTGTCAACATGATACTGCATTGTGGAGTAAAATTCAAGAATGCTTAGAAGAATATTTTCTTGAAAAGATACTGGATGAAACGCAACTATCAAGGATATTCCACAACTTTCATGGAGTATAGAAGTCAAAACTTAACCAACTGAGTACAATAAAGAATGGAATAACAAAAGAAATCACCATGCATGCGATAGACCGCACAGACAGGTTATTCCAATAGAATAATAAATAATGGAACCAGGTCCGGCGTAAACGCACAGACAGGATATTCCGACAGAATAATAAATAATGGAACCAGGTCCGGTGTAAAACACACAGACAGGATATTCCAACAGAATAATAATAAAAAGGAACCAGGTCCGGTGTAAAACACACAGACAGGATGTTCCAACAGAATAATAAACGGAACCAGGTCCGGTGTAAAACACACAGACAAGATGTTCCAACAGAATAATAGAAAAATGTCACCAAGTATAGGGTAGACCGCGTATACTGGTTATTCCAACAGAATAATAACGAATGGAATAACAGAAGTTCTCTTCATGAATATAAAAGAAATAATATTCCCTACCTTAAAAGAACTGGATATTGGAAAAGTGATGTAGCAGAATACTTTTATTCTCTCTCTCTTATTCTCTCTATACTTTCTCTCTCTATAGCTTGAATGAATTCGTCAAAAATAATGAAGCCCTAGGCCTCTATTTATAGAAAAACTGAGGGTGGCTCTTGGTCTTAACGAAGGGTCAAATGACTCTTGGTCTTAACGAAGGGTCAAATGACTCTTGGTAATATTGAAGGGACAACTACTATTGACGAAAGTAATTACTATTGACCAAGGTAAATACTATTGACGAAGGTAATTACTATTGACCAAGGTAAATACTATTGACGAAGGTAATTACTATTGACCAAGGTAAATACTATTGACGACGGTAATTACTATTGACGACGATAATTATTATTGACGAAGAGACTCTTAGATGATGACATATGGCCCCCCATAAAATAACCAAACTTACCACAACGTCTCAATTATTGATTTAATAATATAACATATTATACAGATGATACTATGACAATAATTTAAGAGATATGATGCAGCAATTACTGTAGCAATAATTGAGTATAGCTGAGTGACTTCTCACGTAAGCATCAATAATTAATACCGTGTGCTACTATGTAACCACGCGTATTACTGTACTTTTACTACCGAGTAGTTCAACAGTTTTAACGGTTTTAACGGTAACACCTCAGCCGTTATTTTTATAGAAAGATAATTCTATCGTTTTCTCAATCCGACAATAATTCCGTTGTGGGGTCCACCAATGATTGTGCCGTCGTCCGAATATTCTCCGACAAAAAGAATATTCTCCGACCAAACGAATATTTTATAACAACTTGCTTACTTTGCAAAATTTATAAATATTACCCACAACTATAACATTATATCAAATTAACTCCATAATATTCAAAAATGATATTTATAGAAAATTCATCTTTATTTATAAAAATTGGGGTCTTACAAAGAAGATGCGAGATTTTCTTCTGAGTCGTCAGAAGAGAGAATGTTTTCGAGTGAGTCCCCTAAGGGTGTGAACACTCGAGGGCGTTTAACTTCTCCACCTTTTGACAATGGAGGGTTTGAAGACTATGCTTGAAAGGGAGTATAATTTCTCCTTTGGATAGGCATATTCTGATTGTCTTTCTAACCTTGTAGTATCAAGGAAACATCCTCCTCTTTCTTTTTATGGACCCTCCGGGGGTTGTTTCCATAAGTTCCGGACTGGATGTGCTCAGCATCAGCTTTCAGGGCAGCTAGGTCTTGAATCTTTCCTGACTTCAATCCCATCTCAACCATTTCCCCATGTTTAATCATTTCAGAAAATGGTTTACCAATGCCAGCTAAGACTCTCTCATAGAAAGGAGCTTCTTGTATGTCTATGAAGGTCATAATCATTTCTGACTCTGTCATGGAAGGAATAACTTGAGCAGTAAAGCGCCTCCACCTTTGAGCATACTCTCTAAAAGACTCATTGGACTGTTTCTTGACCTTGGTAATCTGGTACCGGTCAGGACC